>JASANC010001884.1:0-27292 GCA_030248135.1 Theristus sp. LFF4_11
ACACACAAGTACATAAGAGTCATATTTTTGCGCCGCGTTTGTTTGTTTTTTTGAAGCACGCCCCCCACCGATTCCGGAAACCCGAAGGTACCAAACTCCGTTGGGATTGGGGAATGGACGGCTCACCATCCCGTGGAACCAATACCCTCGCCACGTGAGGGGGACAGCCTCTAAGCCCCGCTCTGTCCTGGGGGCACCAGTGATCTTAGCCCGATTTCGGTTTCGGTGGCCTGCGGTCGCTATATCCCCGGAGGGCAGCGAATCCGAAACTTTCGTTTTCGTTTTCGTTTTGCTGAAAAGCGTAAATCTTTGAAGTTATTTTTGAATTGTCCTCTTCGATTTAATCTAAAATCACGCCATGTGCGAAATTCTGTAAATTCTGTGCAAAAACAGAAAAATCAGAGATTGCAAAACATTGTTGCATGTAGCTTTTTCGTTGTTGTTAACGTACGCACCGCTGTGTACACACCAGCACCAGTGACAAAAAGGAGTTGTCTACCGTTGATTTTTACCTTTTTTACCGGTGTCAACTTCAACTAGTGTGGCAGGATAAACCGTCTGTCCGGTGAGTTTGCCTTTGCCACAGGAGACCTTGCGTTCCGCAATGCTTCTGCGATACAATTTGTCCTGGACAAACCAGTGTCAGCGAGCTAAAGTCTGATTGTTATTTTAGTAGTTTTAGTGGTCGCTAAATGCCCGAAATCCGCAAATGTGAAAGTTTCATTTGTCTACAATACAAAGTACGAGGGTTGCCATGTGCAACCGAAATCATAAATAAACGGCGCAAAAATATGGCTCTTATGTACTTGTGTGTGTACCACATCAGAGACTTGAAAAGCGTTGTCGAGCCAAGTCTTTCACTGCTTACACAAGGCCATATTCCTCCTTTTATATGCGTCTCCCGCATTTTTAGATAATAATAATATTGCACACACTACACACACGACATCCAGTGTAACTCTATAACATATCCAACAAGCTGATTGGTTGGTGATCGCGTGATGCATGCATTCGGTGCCAACTAAACTCTGCATCCACAGCAATTCATGCACAAAATGCATACATCAACCAAACAGCTAGTTGGATACGTAATGGAGTTAAAAAAATTGTAATCAACAGAAAACACTACTAAAAAGTAGTTTCACATAAAAAAAAATCATTGAAGACAACTCGAAAGAAAAACAAAGCGATCGAGCTATTATTTTCCATTGAAGTTCTTTTCTTAAAACACCTTTTAGTTTTCTATATGCATTTCAGTTCAGTGCAGTGCACACATTGTATTTGTTCAGTTCTACCAAACAACGAATGTTCACAAAAACGCCACGGTACTGACTGCAACGTGACCAACCTTCGCAGCGGGTCCCTGACGGATTCGTGTTGCCAGTTGGACAGTTGCACGTTGCGGCTGCTGCTGTTTGCGACGAACAATCCGATCCTCCCAAACAGTTCAGTCGAGCGTGTGGGGTGCCGGCAACATCTCGTATACACTGGTCGCCAATTTTAGCTGAAAAATAGATTTAAAAAAAAGTACTATAAAAACTGTTGTTTTGCGCATTTCGGGGAACTGACTGGCACGCTAGTATTCGCCAGGTTCGCGACGTCCCTGGTGTATTGATCGTCTATTTTTGCTGCTAAAACAAATCAAATCGTTGGCACATTTTGGCCGACTATTGGTACGCTACTATTAATAAAAAACAAACAGTTTGATCTTCTGGTTCGTTTTTTTGTGTTTTTATGTTTTTATGCTGTTTTATGGGTCTCCGTATCTCATGCTGTCTTAACAGTTTTATCGGAGCATCCAGCATTCTTCCAAAATAAATAAAACGAAACGAATGAAACGAAAAACAGACGACGCTGCTGTACCGTAGCAGTGGCCGGCGATCAGCTCGGTCGGTGGGTGTGCAGCCGTTCTACCGACTGTGGTGCCCTGGCAGACGCACACGTCCGTGTTACCGCCAGCCTCGCAGACGCTGCCCGTGTCCGCATCGCACATTTCAACGGCGTTTGCTGTGCCGCCACTGCCCGCAGCGTTATTGCAGTCGGTGAAAATGGCAACTGTAAAGCAGACGCAAAAAGTTATCCCAAAAACTCTCACATGCAGCCGATAGGCGTTGTTGCGAGAATTAGTTTTTTTTTTGACAAACCCGATGAGACGCAACGCGCGAAGCCGACCAGTACAATCCATCCCACGATCTTCATTTCTGGTGTTTTTTTATTGACTAATGGACTTTATTACAACCGGTACTGACAGTCTACACCAGGTGCCCTGTAAATAGAGTATGACGCGTTATGTGGTTCGCCTAGTTTTTGCAACACCGTCATAATGCAGATTGTCCGCTTCGTCGCATGACGTAAAGAGCCACGTGTGATATGTTCCCGTTGATTGTACAAAACAAAACAAAAACTGGACGAAATCAAACAGATTCAGCATTTCTAAACCTGGTTTTGGCAATATATTCATTGAGATGGTCAGAATGCAGAGAACGTGCAGTGTGTGGTCAGAAAAAGACAATTAAAAATCTGTCACTTAAAAATTGGCACTTCTTTTTTACCGTGAGAACAGATGAGCACGGTGAGCCGATTCACGTTTTTTTTCTGCCACAAAATCAGTTTTGGAAGCTGCTGCAAAATCTTAGAAGTCTGGCATTTTTATAAGCCTACCCAGTTTTATAAGTCCCCAGTAAAATAGGTCCGAGAATAAAGTGGCGAGTCACCCTCGGGGCCTGGTGACTCCTTGTCTGTGCGTTCGCAGGATCGAGCCCCGCCGAGGGGTGTATAACATTTAATGACAGAGAAAACTCAATGGGCGTCCTACTCGACGATGTTCTGTACGCTGTCTGGTTTAGCCCTATGGAACAACAACAACAACAACAACAACAACAACAACAACAACAACAACAACAACAACAACAACAACAACAACAACAACAACAACAACAACAACAACAACAACAACAACAACAACAACAACAACAACAACAACAACAACAACAACAACAACAACAACAACAACAACAACAACAACAACAACAACAACAACAACAACAACAACAACAACAACAACAACAACAACAACAACAACAACAACAACAACAACAACAACAACAACAACAACAACAACAACAACAACAACAACAACAACAACAACAACAACAACAACAACAACAACAACAACAACAACAACAACAACAACGAGGCCACAAAGTGAAAATTTTTGAAGTCGAAAATTCTAATTGTCGATTATGCTGCGACTAATCGCCAAGCTGAACAACAAGGGGCAACGCAAAGTTATTCCACTGGTGTATTCCAACTAGACTGTTGCAACGCATGTTTCAGCTCAAATATATCGCTTTAGTTTGGAATATACCGTATTACCCCCATTAAACCCCCCCCCCCACCATCAACCCCCCCCCCCCCCAATACCCCCCCCCCCCCCCCCCCCCGACAAGTTCCGAATAATCCCCCCCCCAAATAATCCCCCATGGGATTAATTGGAAACCTGTTTGAAACGAATTCAGTGGCTGAATGCAGTGACATTAGTGAAATTGTGCTACCAAAGGCCCGAAAGGGATGAGTTAATGGTAATTTCATTACAAAAGGCTGTTACAAAAGGAAATCTCTGTGAAAAGTAGAAGTTTCTGCGACTTTCTTGCCTGCCATGCAAGGTATTTTTGCCATTTTTCAACAAACCCCCACCCCTAGAATTTGTTTGTAAATAACCCCCCCCCCAATAATCCCCCCCCCCACCAATAAACCCCCACCCCTAAAAGTCGCTGACGTATTAATCCCCCATGGGGGTTTATTGGGGGTAATACGGTACCACCAAGCATTAAAAATGCCTTGACGTCCAGTAAAACACACTCAAAAAATGCCAAAGAACATTACAATGAACATTCCAAAAAGCGTGCCAAAGTTCATGCCATACCAAAACTTGTATCAACCGCGTGCCAAACTTTTGAAAATGGCACAAAAATTTCTGTCGGTTTGTGTTGACTGTTTCGAAGCTGTTTTTTTGCTTCTCTCATTGTAGATGCTCGTCCTGGGGTCCATGAGAATTCAGTTGACGTGAAATCCGTAGCGACTGCCGTGGCCGACCAGTGATGCTCGTCGTGGCTGGTGATCACGTCGGCGACGGTGGGCGATGCTGCTATTGGGCCCGAAAATGCATTCAGAAATTCGCGTTTTGCGTGGTGAACCGCTTGGTTTTTTCAACTTTTTTTTTAATTTTGGCGCGCTAAATGACGTGGCATGCGCATTTTGGTACAAATGTTGGCATGGAATAAAACTTTAACGCACGCATTTTGGGATGTTTCTTTTTACGAGATAGAATTTTACGTGTGGATGGAAGCCCGGTAACTCAATCGCGGACATAATTCGGACATTCTGAACACGCCAAAAATCTGTTTATTAGCTCGTACTGTAGTGAATTTTTATGCTAGAAACGTTCCTTTTTGCGTAGGGAAGCAAAAAACAAAGCATTCACGAACAGCACAAACAGACATCGAGATAAAAACAGTGTAAAGCAAATATAAAAACTTATACTGAAAATAGAATGAAATTTACGTGTTTTTTATTCAAGAGATCACAACAACCGATTAATTGAAGACTTGCGTGCAGGTTCGTCGAAGGAACTAACGATGCTGATTACAGTAAACTTGGTGACTGTTCGACGATTGCAGTTGGCGCACTTCTTATATCCGCATTCGCGTGTCACCCTGTAACATTCCACAAAAACATTAACATGAAACAAAACCGTGATCACCGACAAAACTCAACGACCCGTGATGCAAGGGTCGACTCTAATTCTTTTCTAATTGGTGCTTAATTTTCGTATATGTGTTTGTTATATCCATTTGTATCATGCAGTTGCATTGTTGCATCCGTGTGCGGTATACAGTCAGAATTTGGGGCAGAAACGAGAAAGAAACAACAGTTGAACAAAAAATCGGTGTTTCACGGTGTTGGTCATTACCCTTAATTTTTCGTCTTTCGGTGGCCTCCAAATTAGTTTCTTATCTGTTTTTGTTCAGACAACCAGTTTTTCCAGCGTAACGTCCTGAGTTTTTGTCCGTAATATTCTTATCCCGAGCACGGACACACGCGCGCAATAAAAAAAGCGAGAATGGTTTTTTTTCGGAAAAACATCATTGATATAAAATCATTGATCACTGATCGTGCATTTCGTTGCGTAATTGCCGCGTGTCACAACTGTCACCGCACGCGCATGTCACAACAGTCGGTCTATGTTTGTGTCAGTGAGAAAAAAACGGCCGAACCGACCGATCACACAGTCTACAATTGTTCCACCGTATGACGGGTCTCAGCACGATATCGGTGCTGTACTTGTGCCGCGATGGTTCAAGGTGGATTGATCGGTTTTGCGCAATTCACGCAGAAATACACATGTAGATCGAAATTTACATGCACATGTTTGTGCACTTTTTGATGCACCCCCGCACCGCACCTATCGATTCAGATTCACTTCAAACAGAATATTCAAAAAACGCTGCATCTGCAATATTTTCAAAAAAGCCATCGTTTGCTCAATAAAAACTAAGCGCACGTGACGGGAGTGACCACAGCTGACTTACGTTACGATTTATTGGGAACGTTTCTTCATCAGCCATTTCTCAACTTGAGTTTTCAGTGTAAAAAAATATTTTTATGCACTTTTAAGACAAGCACTGAAATCGTTTTGTAGCGCCAACCAACGGCGTTTCAAAACGCCAGTTGGTGTTGAATAGGGCCAGTTAGCATTTCAAAGGCAAATTAAGCAAGCAATTTGAAGCGCCAGTTTGCGCTTAAAACGCCAATTGGCGTTACAAAGCGTCAGCTGTCGTTTCAATGGTAAAACGCCAGACAGAGACAACCACTAGATTTGTAAAAATTAGCAGCCAGGTGATTTACGTGAACTGCAGGTGGCCGCGGCGGTGGTTGCTTCAATCGATGCTCCATTCATGGTCATTCATGGATGATTTGAATTTTTGTTGTGTTGTGCTCAGCAGTTAATTCAAATGCTTCTTCGTAAATTTCAAGCTGTAATTCTCCTGCTGGCTTGTTAGGTTGGTATTTGCGCGTGTGTGTGTGTGCGACTGTGTGCGAGCGTTTTGTAACGCCGATCAAAATGCCAGATTTTTAACAGCGTGTGCATCTGCACGAATATGTGCACGAACATGTGCATCTACAAGTACCTGTGATCTATTCCTCTGCGCGTAACGTTACCGTACTTACTGCGCAACCGAATACATGATCTCAGAGTGTTTTGCTGATTCTGTGAAATAACATGTGACAACGTTCACGGATGTTTATACACAAACATAATATGTTCTAATTCTGTATAAAATATGCATGTTGCAATAATGTTCACTACTCTGAGTGTCACCGCGCCGGTCAAAATTCTGTTGCAATAAATTGCAAGAACCGCGTAATTCCTACATTCGCTGTGCACAATGCACATTTGAAAAAAACCAGAACATGTGAAGTCAGCTGACCGTATCCACATTGCCGGCTGCACGTTTTATTCTCGACGACGCAATCTGATTTTTATGGTGTCCCTTCGTGGGGTTGAACGCAGTGTGAGAGGTCGATCATACCCGCAGCACATCTCCGCAATCATAACATTTGAAAAAAGTCGCGTCTAATTTTAATCGTGCGGAATTGAACGAATAATTAGTAATTACCGGTATACCTCGTAAATTACCTTACAATTATACAGGGTGAGCCAAAAAAAGGTTCCAATTCTAAAATACTCTCACTGGCTTGTGCTGAGGTGTTTTAAGCTGAAAGTTGGAACACTATTAGAAAATATTTGGAGGTTTTTCTGACCAAATTTTTGTCATGGTATGTTGCCCCTATCACTCACTACAGCAGAATATCTGGAAAATATGAAAAATCGACAAATGTTGTAAAATGCAGAGGGTTGATTTAGCTGCAACAAAGATCAAATGATAAACGTTGGTGACAACCCGAGTGTTCACAACACAAAAAAAAGATGAAAGAAGCAATACGCACATACAGTAGCTTGAAAATGCCGAATGCCGAATTGCATTTGAACAGTCTTTGAACACCCTGATGTTTCACTTTGAGTCCGAGCGTGCGTGAGCGGTTCTGCTCAGAGAGATGCAAATTTATCTTTCCAGATGCAAATTGTTTTTTTCTTTTTCTTATTTCACACAATTTGCCACTACTCTGATATTTTCACCACAGCAGACTGGTTGTCTTCTGCAGTGAAAGATGCAACTCCATTTTCAGTCTTTGCTGCCATCATGGTTAAGTGGATGGCAGAGCAGCGAGTTTAGTCTGCCGGTTGGTGGGAACATGCGAATAACTTTTCCACATTGGTTCGGCAATTTTGTACAAAATTCAATTCGACCCCGCGTGACGATTCATCAGTTCGGAAGTCCGTTTATGAGCAATGATAAACAGTGAGATTATGGATGAACATTGTTTTTTTCGTCAAAAATT
The DNA here is from genome assembly GCA_030248135.1 of Theristus sp. LFF4_11. Taxonomy (NCBI): domain Eukaryota; kingdom Metazoa; phylum Nematoda; class Chromadorea; order Monhysterida; family Xyalidae; genus Theristus; species Theristus sp. LFF4_11. The sequence goes on from JASANC010001884.1 coordinate 7,465, forward strand.
GCTATTTTTGAAAATTACACTGTAAAAACGTGCAAACCAAAAAATTTTGACCCCAAAACCAAAAAAATTGATCACAAAAAAACCCAAAGTGTTTTAACAGCATTCCAAATTTTAAACCAGGAGGTCCCTTTGTAACAGCTAAATCAACCCTCTGCATTTCACAACATTTGTCGATTTTTCATGTTTTCCAGGTATTCTGCTGTAGTGAGTGATAGCGGCAACATGCCGTGACAAAAATTTAGTCAAAAAACCTCCAAATGTTTTCTAATAGTGTTCCAATTTTCAGCTCGAAACACCTCAGCACAAGCCAGTGAGAGCATTTTAGAATTGGAACCTTTTTTTGGCTCACTCTGTATATTTCCCGGTGATGACGCGACATTTCATCGATAAGAACAAAGGAACAAAAAGTCACTAGTGCAATAAACGATCAACTCGAACGATGAGGGACGATTGAAAGTGGACCAAAACTGGTCGATAGCCGTCCTCGCGATCAGACTCGGCAAACGCCAATAATGCCTGGTGCCAGGTCCAAAGTGGCGGTTTGCAACTTCAGGTGAGACTTTAGTCTTTGGACAATAACAAACTTTCAGAAAAATCACACGGACAAAAGCGACATGTGGCGTCTATAAATAATCAGCAGCCGATTTTCCTTTTGAATGCAGCGATCCCTCAAACCAGGAGAGCTGGTGGCATGATGGAGCACATCCCGTCTCCCGTGTATGAAATAGCCGATTAAACATGGCAGCATTTTCAGCGTGCAAGCAGTGCTCGAAATTTAAAAGAAGCAATAAACCGGTCCCCAACTGTGTTTTTTAAACCAATGTTTTCTTCGTGGTACATTTGTATTTTGTTTTCATTTTTTCTCCTTTGCCCACATGATTGGGAATTGTCTTGGCATTCTTAAAAAAGACAAGTCTGAGTCTGCGACTAATTCCGTCTTGAGGGAGATTACGTTATTTATTCGGCCAAACCCTACTACTTTGTAATTGTAGTTAGAGAACATCAGCAGAATTCATTTTCACATCTCAAGGCACCCAATCAATGTGAATTATGTTTGCGTACTTGTAAATAGGTATATATTATCTAAAAATGCGTGAGACGCATATAAAAGGAGGAATATGGCCTTGTGTAAGCAGTGAAAGACTTGGCTCGACAACGCTTTTCAAGTCTCTGATGTGGTACACACGGATACAAGTACATAAGAGTCATATTTTTGCGCCGTTTATTTATGATTTCGGTTGCACATGGCAACCCTCGTGCTTTGTATTGTAGACAAATGACCTTTCACATTTGCGGATTTCGGGCATTTAGCGACCACTAAAACTACTAAAATAACAATCAGACTTTAGCTCGCTGACACTGGTTTGTTCAGGACAAATTGTATCGCAGAAGCATTGCGGAACGCAAGGTCTCCTGTGGCAAAGGCAATGACTCACGGGACAGACGGTTTATCCTGCCACACTAGTTGAAGGTGACACCGGTAACAAAGGTGAAAATCAACGGAAGACAACTCCTTTTTGTCACTGGTGCTGGTGTGTACACAGCGGTGCGTACGTTAACAACAACGATAAAGCTACATGCAGCAATATTTTGCAATTTCTGATGTTTCTGTTTTTGCACAGAATTTACAGAATTTCGCACATGGCGTGATTTTAGATTAAATCGAAGAGAACAATTAAAAAATAACTTCAAAGTTTTACGCTTTTCAGCAAAACGAAAACGAAAACGAAAACTTTCGGATTCGCTGCCCTCCGGGGATATAGCGACCGCAGGCCACCGAAACCGAAATCGGGCTAAGATCACTGGTGCCCCCAGGACAGAGCGGGGCTTAGAGGCTGCCCCCCTCACATGCCGAGGGTATTGGTTCCACGGGATGGTGAGCCGTCCATTCCCCAATCCCACCGGAGTTTGGTACCTTCGGGTTTCCGGAATCGGTGGGGGGCGTGCTTCAAAAAAAAACAAACGCGGCGCAAAAATATGACCCTTATGTACTTGTATCCGTGTGTACCACATCAGAGACTTGAAAAGCGTTGTCGAGCCAAGTCTTTCACTGCTTACACAAGGCCATATTCCTCCTTTTATATGCGTCTCACGCATTTTTAGATAATATTCTGACTTTTACATAAGCCCCGAAGGTCGGACCAAAATCACAATTCGTTGGTCACACATTCTTCTAAACCCCGGACAACTCAGGTTTTTTATTTTTCGTTTTTAGGCCGATTTCTCCTATGCCATTTCTACGGCCGATTCCCCAAAATCGTCACGATTCAGTACCTAGAATCGCTCACAAAAGAAAAACTGACCCAAAAGCCGTGATCGGCGTAATGAATTACCATGGAAAACACCGTTTTCTTGTTTTTCATTTCTGGACCGGTTTCGCTAAATTCCACGGCCGATTCACCATAAATCGTCACGATTCAGTATCTAGAGTTGCTCATACAAGAAAACTAACCCAAAATCCGTGATCAGCACATTGAATTACCCTAGAAAAACCGTTTTCTCGTTTTTCATTTCTGGACCGATTTCGCCAATTTCCACGGCCGATTCGCCCGAAATCGTCACGATTCAGTATCTAAAGTTGCTCACGTAAGAAAACTAACCCAAAATTCGTGATCAGCGGATTGAATTACCCTGGAAAACACCCTTTTCTTGTTTTTCGTTCCTGGACCAATTTCGCCAACTTCCACGGCCGATTCGCCCGAAATCGTCACGATTCAGCATCTAGAGTTGCTCACGTAAGAAAACTAACCCAAAATTCGTGATCAGCGCATTGAATTACCCTGGAAAACACCCTTTTCTTGTTTTTCGTTTCTGGACCGATTTCGCCAACTTCCACGGCCGATTCGCCCGAAATCGTCACGATTCAGCATCTAGAGTTGCTCACGTAAGAAAACTAACCCAAAATCCGTGATCAGCGCGTTGAATTACCTTGGAAAACACCCTTTTCTTGTTTTTCGTTTCTGGACCGATTTCGCCAACTTCCACGGCCGATTCGCCCGAAATCGTCACGATTCAGCATCTAGAGTTGCTCACGTAAGAAAACTAACCCAAAATCTGTGATCAGCGCATTGAATTACCCTGGAAAACACCCTTTTCTTGTTTTTCGTTTCTGGACCGATTTCGCCAACTTCCACGGCCGATTCGCCCGAAATCGTCACGATTCAGCATCTAGAGTTGCTCACGTAAGAAAACTAACCCAAAATCCGTGATCAGCGCATTGAATTACCCTGGAAAACACGCTTTTCTTGTTTTTCGTTTCTGGACCGATTTCGCCAACTTCCACGCCCGATTCGCCCGAAATCGTCACGATTCAGCGTCTAGAGTTGCTCACGTAAGAAAACTAACCCAAAATTCGTGATCAGCGCATTGAATTACCCTGGAAAACACCCTTTTCTTGTTTTTTGTTTCTGGACCGATTTCGCCAACTTCCACGGCCGATTCGCCCGAAATCGTCACGATTCAGCATCTAGAGTTGCTCACGTAAGAAAACTAACCCAAAATTTGTGATCAGCACATTGAATTACCCTGGAAAACACCATTTTCTTGTTTTTCGTTTCTGGACCGATTTCGCCAATTTCCACGGCCGATTCGCCCGAAATCGTCACGATTCAGCATCTAGAGTTGCTCGCGTAAGAAAACTAACCCAAAATTCGTGATCAGCGCATTGAATTACCCTGGAAAACACCCTTTTCTTGTTTTTCGTTTCTGGACCGATTTCGCCAACTTCCACGGCCGATTCGCCCGAAATCGTCACGATTCAGCATCTAGAGTTGCTCACGTAAGAAAACTATCCCAAAATCCGTGATCAGCGTATTGAATTCCTACGGACTAAACATTTCTGCTATTTTTCGTAGCTCAGACAAAATTTGTAAGACTGAAAAAATGATACCCAGTCAAAATGCTACGAATTTTCAAAAAATGCACAATTTTGACCCAAAAAATGCCCGGGCAAAAAATAAACTAAATTTTCAGAATCTACGGATGAATTTACCCGAGGAAAAATTCTTGTTCAACTGTGAAAGTGTCCCAGCTAAAAATTGAAAGGGCGAACACTTAAAACCAGGTGACAACCCTGCCAACTTTCAAAAAAGCCCAATATTTACCCCAAAAAGGGGTCGGGGCAAAAAATTAACTCATTTTTCCAAATCTACGGATGAAATTACCCTAGGAAACATTTTTCTTCAACTGTGAAAGTGTCCCAGCTAAAAATTGAAAGGGCGAACACTTGAAACCCGGTGAAAACGCTGCGAACTTTCAAAAATGCCCAAATTTTTACCCAAAAAAGTGGTCGGGGCAAAAAATTAACCCATTTTTCCAAATCTACGGATGAAATTACCCCAGGAAACATTCTTGCTAGACTGTGAACGTGTCGCAGGTAAAAACTGAAAGCGCGAACACATGTTGATTACATACCAGAAAAAAAAAAGAGATAGAAAAATAAGTAACACTGTTTTCAGAATAGGTTTTTCGTGTCTACAGCGTATGAAAAGTAGTCGGAAAAAAATTTTTTCGCGGCTCCAAGCACAACTTTGGGTGTTCGTTTCGTGTGCACAGAACCAAGTTTGTGGCTTATACTATGCTCGCTGGAGGAAGCGAGCAAATTTGAAAAACGCGCGCGAGAGGATAACGGCTCATATAATGCGTGATGCGCTGTCCGCTCGCTGACGCTCGCTCGCGCATCCGCATGACTAAATACAGTTCGTTTGCTGAGAAAATATGAATAAACAAAAACTTGTTTGTTTATCAATGACACACACTGAAGTTATCGATTCAACGGGACATAAGCGCGTTGTAAGCGAAGATAGATTTATTATGATTGTTGGTAATAGAGAAGATAACCGAAGTTGTTGTTGCAAACCAGTTGCACCATATGTCTACAGTGTGGGGCATGATGTTTAACAGTGGCCAACTTTTGTATGCAGTTTTTAATAAAAGCTTACTGTGTACACTGACTGTTAAAATGCACAAAGACGCAGTCATATGAAAACGAAGAATCAAAGCGCATTTTTAACGGTATCAACCGTACACAAATTGTCTGGTCCAGGCACGATCTTATACTAAGTACAGTATAAATTACGACACGTTTGTGATTGTTTATTTTTTAATGGGTAGTAAAAAAAGAAAACCCAAAAAGACAACTGTTCAACAAAATCAAATCTGATCGACAAACCACGCCAGATGCAGTAAAAAACCGTGTTGAGACCATGGAAAACAAAAACGGTGGGTTTTGAGTCGCATTTATTACTGTTGTTGAACATTCTATCGTCTGTAGTCGGTATGTACAATGTTTGTATGTTCACGTTGCGCTGTAGATAAGGTGTCCCCAATCAAAAATCGTGTTCACATGCACTTATGTAAACCGTTGTGTCCGCAATTGTACAAGTACTGCACATTGTAGGTACACATGTCGTTGTGAGCAAGCCGTCCCGAGATGCACTTTACGCAACTAAAAGAAAAATCTTGTGGTCAAAATCGTTTCATTTCCATTCAGGTATAGATATATTGACAGTAATCAATCAGACAACAGTAATCAAAGAAACAACGTAGAGCGAAACGTGCGTGCATAGTTGCCGATCGACCATCATGACCACGAAAAACGCCACGTTGGAGCAGCTGACCGCGCAAGTTTGTCAGGTTTTTCGCCGCGAGTTCGGTGTGACGCCGGCGTTTTGCGCAGCGGCGCCCGGTCGGGTCAACCTGATTGGTGAACACGTCGATTACTGCGATGGCTTGGTGATGCCTATGGTGAGTGTTATGTTGTTGTTGTTTTTTAAGGAGCGACGTTCTACACACAGACTGAAAATGTTCCAACTACTGTAATGGAACATTTCTAAGCTGATAATAGGCGTTTTCAACGTTTATTGTAGCGTAATATTGAAGTTACAAATCCAATCACGTTTAATCAGACAAACATGAGCTCACATACACTTGGTATATGCAGTTTTTTGTTTGTTAAAATAAGTGAAAACAACACGTTTGACATCAGAAAATCATGCAGAGAGTCGCCATTTGCAACCATATAATGATCATGACATCATTATAGAATTTTTGATTTCTAAATTTATATAAGGAGACTTTATATGCAAGACTTTACGGTGTTCGTTTCTCCCGCGCAGGCAATCCCGTTGTATACGGTGATCTGTGGATCGAGATCGAGCGACGAGCACCGACGCTACTGCCGTCTGCTCAGCCTGAACGCGCCGGCGCCACCTGCAGCCGTTCACTCATCGAAGCCGACCGCAGTGATTTCGATTTCGCTTCCGGTCACCGAACGAACGCGCGAGCCGGCGCTCGCCTGGACGAACTACGTGCGCGGTGTGCTGGCGTCGTTCGGCGACCAGCTGGCGCCATTTGACGCCGCGCTCGTGTCGTCCGTGCCGCTCGGCGGCGGCCTCAGCAGCTCGGCGTCGCTGGAAGTGGCCGTGTGCACGTTCTGCGAGGCGCTCACCGGCGTTGCGCTCAGGTGTCGGCGCTATACACGGGCACCATCATAATCATACACCACTGAACCGTGAAACTGAAAAATCACCGTTTAACAGCACCAGATCCTTTTTCAGTTTTTCACGCTGATGTGGTGTGTGGTCGAGGTCACCCCAGTGTGATATAACAAGCACAACAGAGGTCGATTTCACGATCATACATGAGCATAACTAGTGCAAGCACTTGTTTCTTGCGGTCTCGCCGGGGCTCCGTCAGTACGAGAAGGCCCGGGCTGCACAGCGCAACAAAACCACAGTAGCATGTACTACTGACACAGTAAACGCGACAAGGCGCTCGCTTGCCAGAAAGCGGAGCACGAGTTCGCCGGCGTGCCGTGCGGCATCATGGACCAGTTCGTGGTGGCCATGGCCGAGAGGGGACACGCGTCGTTGATCGATTGTCGCTCGCTTGACTGTCGTCTGGTGCCGTTGAAAGATGAGACACTTGCGGTTTTGGGTTGGTTCGCTTTGTTTTTTTTTACTCCTGCGAGAGATGTACATAGTGGTGATCCTCAACCCGATTTCGCGTTTCGATGACCAACAGCGTTTGATCAGATCGAAAGTATCAGCGAATTCGATAATGTCATAGCAACTCAAACGGACTGAAATTGAATCACTTTAAACTCTGAGAAAATTCTAAAAACTTCAAAAGCTAGAACCAAAAAAAAAGAAAAAGCAAAGATCAACAACTATGAAATTCTAAAACCTGAACTGCCAAAATTGAAAAACCTAAAAGCTATCCTGACAAACGAAAACAAAACAAAACTAAACTGTCACGATGTGATCACGCACGGCAGTCGAATTGCGGCGAAAAACCCCAAAGAAAAACCGCCAAAACTAAAATAGAAGAAAAAACATTAAAACAGTTCACCCTCTCCCCACACTGAAAACGGGGGGTAAAACAAAACAAAAAAATCAAACAAATCTATTACAAAACTGTTACAAATCAGCAGAAGACTATGGCGCAACTGCACTCTACGTCGCAGTTTACTGGAGACGTCAAAATCAAAGAACCGTGGCTAAACAGTAAAACTTCCACTGCGCTTCACTGCGCCACAACCAAACTTCTCCTCACAGCCTTCTTCAGCAACACCACCACAGCCAATCACGTTTTTGATCACGGAGGCCGTCCTCCGTTCGGTTTGAGTCTCGGAGACCGAAATAACTCCGAATCGGTTTGAGCCACGGAGACCGAAAAAACTCCGACCAACCAAATATCCGCTGCGGCGTTTCGGCTTTCTCGAAAGCTGCCCTCGGCGAAACCCGGCCGTGCCATAGATCGACGCCGTCTCAGCTCGCATGCCGCCACAACTCCAGCCACCGCGTCTCCGTTCCATGCGACGTTCTGCCAGCCACTGGTGCGCCCGCCACTCCGCTGATCTGCCTCGGCGACACTCGACGACGCGTGAAGACGCGCAGCACGCCACCGCCTCTCGTCGACGCTGACCCTCCATGGCCTTTCTGCACTGACCCTCCATGGTCTCGGTGCACGCGACGTCGCCACCCAGCATTGTCTCGGCGGGACCTCCACTGAAGTGTTCTGCTTTGGTGTGTGTGAATGGCTCACTGGACTGCCAACCGATCCGAGCTGCTGTGTGTGATGACCGGTGGACGACGTTAGGTTTTTTATTACTTTACTTTACTTTTACTAAATTAAAACGACTTCACTTTTATTAAAACGACGACGACAGACGATAGAAATAAAGAGGGACAAAATGGCACGAACGGCACATGCTGAACTCATAAAACACAGCACTTTTATAATGTACGAGAACGAACCAAGGAAAAATAGCTTAACAAAAATTTAAGAAAAGCGTTGAGCATCTAGGAAAAAAGTAGATGAGCATTGGAAGTTAGGCGCTCTATCACAAGCAGTTTACCGTAAACCCGGCTTTGTGTGAGAGTGCAGACACGAAGGCTAAAGTAGGACATTACACATGCGCGTGTTCAAATTATTATTTTGACTTTCAAATAATAGCGAATCTCCTTCAAAAATGATCGCTTTTTAATTAAAAAAAAACTTTTAAAAGGCAAATTACAATGGGCACGCGACATTCTACGTTTGCGAGCCAGTGGATGGCGCGAAGCACTGGCAGACTTTGGGACAAAATACCGCAGTTTTGTGATCATGGTTTAACTTGCAGATTGTTTAAAAACAACCATCCACATTTGTCAAAGAATAGAGAGCAAATGACACTTGGGATTTTTAAGAAGAATGAATGTGACGGATTTGGTAACAATCAAACGTTTGTTTAAACTGAATCATGCTCTAAAATTTTGCACACTAAAGTTGTTTTGCAACTCCGATCCCGTTCTTTCTTCTTTCGCATGTTCTGTATTTTGCAAAAAAAAGTGACTGATATGAACAACCATATTGTAAGCAAGGTCCACACTTGGCACCTACTTCTTTCCCTAACGTGGGAGGCTAAACTAGTCTCTTATTACTGGGCCGCTTAATTATTATGCAATCTACAGATTCTTGGTTTGGTTGGTCCATTGGTTTCACAATGAACGATACAAAACCAAACATCGTTTGGACTCGTTTAGCGAATAACGAGCAAGGATATCGTGTGGTCGCCCCAAATTTAGGGCGCCTGGACGACTTTGGCGATAACTCACCCGCTAGGACTGATAAGCACGGTTAGAACTTGTGACGGTCTCTCCTAAAATCTGCGAACAATAAATAAAACTAAACAGTTCTCTTTTGTAACGTTGTGATTCTGACAGCTGGTAGAAACGTCAAAGAGAGACCATCGCCATGTGTTGTTCCACTAACACGGTGATCAACCCAACCCAGTGATTCAACCAGCGATTAGAGCCGAGAGGCCTTAAAAGCCGTTGTTACGTGACCGATGTCTGTGATCGAGCCGATGCCGCAAAGCGCAACGCAGGCCGCACAACGTCGAGTATGAGGTATCTTTTTCGGGGTCTGGCTCCACCCTATTCAAGGACGCCCACCTGACCGAGAAGAGGTCGGAGGGAGGATTCACAATATAAAATACAACACTGTACTCTGATCTGTTCCGTGCTTTCCCGTGTTCTTGGATGCCAAAGTAGTTGTATGTTATGTTATATGTACATTACAGTGCAGTAATTTTTTTATTATTATTTTACATTACATGATATTCAAAAAACACAAAACAAAAACATAAAACATATGATGCGTTAGACGTAAAACTTTAGCATCGTACTCAGACATTGAGGATGTTCAGGTGCAAAATGCAGCATTGGTGAAAGACGCTCTCAGCAGACGTTTGTGGATTCTTAAACTCAAAAACATAACAAGATGAAAAATGCAGTAGTCAATAAACCGATAAATGCAATTCTGTTGATAGAATAAATCGTGAGGCAGTTTTTTGCAAGTGATTTGTTTGCACGTTTTCATATACAACACAGATTCGTGTCCTAGCAGAGATGCAAAACTAAAAAAACTAAAACTGATGATGCCTAAGCCGCGTCTAAGCGGTTTCACTGCCACTTGCGATAGCCATTTCCATTGACGTTCGACTTGTCCAGCTGGCAGCCATGTGCGTGTGCGCCCGGCGCGATGTTCTCCGGGTGGTAATTGGCATCGATGAACAATGCGTTGTCGTGGATCTTCACAAACTCGCCGCCCAAATGCTCGATGGTCTCGCGTTTCACGTGCCTGCAAAAATCGAAAACTACGCGTCGAATGTGTTGGGCGTGTCGCGCTGACGTGCCTGGGGTATACGCTTACCAATTGGAAACCGCAAGAAACAGTGCCTGCACTAGTTGTAATATCTAGATATAACAAAATACTGCCCAAGATACTGACCGCAACTTGGACACACACAGTAACCGACGTTACTGATCGCGTTTATAGTTTTGTTGAGCATATTTTTCACGACCACGAGCAGGGAGACGGCAAACTAGACAAACACCGCCGATTTCCGCTCGCTCCGCTCGCTCGCGCATCCGCATGATAAACTTACGCAATATTTTCATAACCGAGCAGACGGAACTTTGCGTCGCCCATCCGGTGGAAGTATTCCGGTGGCAGGTCAGCGAACACCTCGGTCGGCATGCTCTGGAATGCGCCCAGCGGCAGCTGACTCCACACCACTGCTGGAATGTTCTCTGCTTGCTCGCGCGTCAGTCCGTGGAACGCGGCCACCGGAATCGACTGCATTTGCGCAGCAGTCATTATAGCGAAATCCTGAAGATAAGAAATGCCGCATAATTAGGCTGAGCACAGCTGTAGCTACGGAGGGTGTGTGGGTGAGACAATGAGAACGAACTCTTTATACCAGTATTTTCATCGTTTTTGTAAGCTGCAAAGGGCCGATACATTTTCGTTTGGTGTCACAGGTTGTATGCATCATTCACAGCTGAATTTTCAAAAATCAACCTCAACCGCAAACCATATCGCGGTATTATAGTTACGATGAGTTGCAAACAAATGCTGAGAGTTTCACAACTCGCGAAAAACCATAATGTTTAGCAAAACTTCACAATTTTTGACAATGAATTTTTTGAAACGGGTGTTTTTTACAAGTCAATCTGGAAGACGAGGAGATGTATTTGACGAAACTTCGAGAGTCGGCACCTTTGTTTGTGTTCGTGTGTAACATTGCTGTGGTTATGTAACTGGAGTGCATGGTATATAATTACCGTAAAGTCTTGCATGTAAGGTTCCTCCCACTGATAAGTGGGCGGAGTGTCACACGGTGGGAAACGAAGAAATTCAAATTTTTGACTTGGTCAAAATTCCACCCCCATTATAAGGCCCGGAATTTCTAATCTTCACTTTATAAGTCCTCCTCCCACTTATAAGGTTGTCACACAAAATTTCACTTTTTTCAGAAATTTTTGATTTAAAAATTTATGTAAAAGACCTTATATGCAAGACTTTACTGTATTCAATAATATTGGATGAACCGTACACATACATACCGATGCCGGGATATTCGCCAAGCGTTCCTCATCCAGTTGAGTCAGTAGATTTTGGCCAAAGCGATCCAACCAGCCGGGTTCCGAGATCACGGCGATGAACGTTTCTGTTGCCCTTTCCTTCATAAGCAGATCCCATGGGAAGCGATCATTGGTTGCTGCGAGCAAAAATAGAACCTCAGAAGATCATCAGGCAATCGGTCGCTTTCAATAAATAAATTGACGATCAAACCAATCAAATAAAAAGCCGTTTATGCTGTATTGTGTCGGCTAAAGTGCAAAGTGTTCGATAAATTGTCCTGCAAAGTGTCCGCTAAATTGTCCCGTAAAGTGTATGCTAACTGTCTGCTAGGTATTCCGAAAGTGTCCGCTAAATTGTCCACCGAATGGGCACGCTTCAAAGTGTGTGTGTGAACCTGCGCTTCGCTTTTTGATCTGCTCGCCAAACAACTCGACGTATTTCAGTTTCGAGAATTCCGCCCAGTCGACGTCGGTCAGTTGCTCGTCGTTCATGCGACTCATGAAGTGCTCCTGGTCCAGGTGCGCCATCTCTTCCGGCGGCATGTGCACGAAGACGCGCGGCCAGTTGATGTTCATGGCGGCGTCGTTGCTGCAGAACGGAGTGGCGCAATTGTAGATTGCCCGGAGAGCGAATGAGACACAGGCGCTAATGATCGAATTCACCGTTTCACACACTGTAAGGCGGCATTCATGAAGCAACATTTATTCACCGCGTATATGTAGCTACGGTGTGTATTTTGTAACACAGCTACGCGTCACATTAACTATCGCTTCATGAATGCCGCTTAAGTCGATGTGCTTTCCGGCACGACCTCAATAGCGCTTTATCCGTTGTTGTTGACTGTTTCAAAGGAAATCTGACCTTCATATAGACCGTTTCAATGAAAATCTACAGTTCGAAAGCGTGGAAAATCGACAATCATGACGTCGAAGGCCATAAGTACAGTATGATATCGTGTCGAGAACCCTCGAGAGCCGTATAACAGGGGCATTCGCCACCACGTGCGTACCTGACGGACATCCACTGTTCCGCTGTGATCAGATCAGCCAAATGCTCCCACGGCATCAGCTTCAGGTCGATCGATTCGTCGGTGAGCGTGCCGTCGAGGTCGGCCAGCGCTCGGTTCAGCAATTCGCACTGCTCCGGCGACAGACTGGCCTGACGTTGCACGCGCGTCCGCCGTTTGTAAGCGCCGCCTGCAGTGTGCACAGGTACAGGGTGACCAAGAACACAACGGCAACACACAGGAAGATAGGGGATCAAAAAACGATGTCTATACACACTAAAATAGTGGATCAAAAAACGACGTCAATTTTGGGAGCCGGCTGGTATTCACAGCTAATCCAACCTCCCACCTCCAGCAAGCTTACAGCCATGAAAGACATAAATACAATTTGTTGCTATTGTTACAACATAAATACATCAGCTAACCTGAAAAACAGAATGTAATTTTTGAGTTGCTTAGCTCACCACCATTAGCACCGGGACAAGTGTTCGCGAAGTGCACGCCAGCAGCCGCATCGGCGAATCCTTGCTGTAAACGTTGCGCGTTCTCGTGGACATCGCGATGCCATTTGGTCGTTTGGTCGATCTCGCGCTGTGGAATGGCGCTGAAACGCAAAGAAAAACTGTTCTAGATACAATGCAATTGAAATGTGCACACGTTGCAGTGGACGTCACATGCATGTGCTTCAATGCACCGCCTATCATGGCTTGTTGGAATGGACGCCAGTCTTTAAACCAACCAACTGGGTTCAGTTCCTCACGAGAATGACTATATGTATGTGTTCGTTTAAACCTGTCACCCTGTCACCTCTTTCGCAAAGAAAGAGCACGTGAATCTATAAATCGCAAGCAAGAACAATGAGTTTATGACGCTTGGGCTGGGTTGAAACCAAACACCCCGACCCCATTTGTGGCTAAATTATGTTTTTTTTGCAACTCCGACTATGTTCTTCATACTTTCTGTCGTCTGCAAAAAGTGACAGGTTTAAACAAACATGTTGTACACTGTAACCAATAAAAGAAACGTTCAGTTTTCTTTCGGTGATAGCGGCCGAAAGCGCAACCGAAATCGAATTGCGTTCAGATTACTGGTGCGCCGAGGACTATGAAGTCCACTTCGGTGAGGCTGCTGTACTGGACTGAGAGAGAGAGAGCAATAATAAGTCCTGCTAATATTCTTTTGAGTGCGCCAATGAAACGCAGAAAAACGCGCAAATTTTCATTTACACAATAGATCGGAATCCAAGTCGGCGGAACTTCGACGTGCCCATCTTGAAGATCGCGTCTGCCGTGAGCACAGCGAACACTTCCGAGGGCATGTGCTGCAACTGGTGCAACGACAGGCGCGCGAGTTTCTCCGCTCCGATCGCCTTCGCCTGTTGCAACGTGAGACCGCCGTACGCGGCTGCCGGGATCACCCGCAACTTCTCGACCTCGTAGCCGCCTAGTGCCTTCACAAAAAAGTGCAAGCGATGTCTGTGTGTGTGTGTGTGTGTGTGTCTGTGTGTGTGTGTGTGTGTTTTGGTTCTGCGACTCAATATAGAAATGTAAGCACCTACAAGCTCGACGCGCGAATTCAAAATTTCCTGCATTGACCCGTGCCCCCGGAGATCTCCCAGATCGCCCAAAAAGTGCCATTCTTACTCGCCTTTTTTGGTATGGCTGCCAAGATAGGATACAGCCAACTCGTGAACGGCACCGGAGAAAGGCATCGCATAATAATAGTGAAATTCCGGGACGCATTAGAAAAAAATGCTCACATCCTCAATATTTTGGCATTACTTTGCGATAATGTTCCAGAAACCGAAAATTGAGAAAGAAACTTCAGAAGAAGACTTGAACTCATACATCTTCCGGGAATAACGGCAGCGTCTCAGCGGTGACGTACTGCAGGAATGACGTTGGCGCCTTTTTGGTCAGAGCTCTGAGTTTTTGAAACGTGGCGGCGTCAACATGTCGTAGGATACGGTGCCACGGCAGCCGCGCCAGTGTATCTATTAAACCAATGGAAAACAATCAATTCAAACACGAATCAGAAAAATGTCGACGTACATGTACATTTCAAGGACTAATGTTGAATTCTATAACACGGGTGATCGATTTTTGACTAAGATTTTTAGTTCAGAAAAATAATGTTCGATTATTCAACAGGAAACCGCCACAACCACTTTTCAAACGAACGGTTTGCAATGAAAACCACGTTCCCGGAAAACGATAAGCGCGCGAGCAGGCGCTTCGACCATTGCGTCAAGTTTTAGCGTTCGCGATTTTCTTTGAAGAAACGTATCAAGGAACAGTAGCAAGAACATCTTGTTTGGGATGCCTATTTTACCTTCACTGTGCGTGTTCGCTACTTCCGGTGACACTCGTGTAAGCTCGATTTGCCAGTTGTGATTGTACAAATCCTCCTCGGTCAAGAATGGAAAGATCTTTTGCAAGTCCAACTTTGCGTAGTTCGCGTCAGACATGTGCGGCATTATGCGGGGCCAATTGATGCGCCACATTGCTTCCGTGCTGTCAAAAAAAACGCGCGTGTACATGCGACAGCAGGCTAAGATTGCGTGGCGAACCAACGCCTCACAAACGGAGCGCGTTTTTTGCAAACCACTACAGTATAACAAGGATTTTTCGTATTTCAAAAACAAACAATTTGTGAATGAAATGAAAGAAATACAGAAGAATCATCAAAAAACGATTCTACAAAACTCGAGCGAAATTCGGGCCGCGACGTCTCGACTCCGGCCAGAAACAATGTGGGGTTTGAAACCCACTCGATGTTGCGAAACATCGATTCGAAACCCATTCGATTTTTTTTAATTTCACAAAACTTCACTCCAAAATAGAGCACAACACGTACAAAGACGGCGCTACAAGCAGCGAAAAAGGCGTGTTGGATTATGTTGAATTCCGAGCTGAACGCCGATAGCAAATCCCGTAATAAAAGCTGACTTTAGTCGTATTCACCTGAGCTGCATCCACTTGTCGCCGGGTATTTCGTCAGCGAGCTGCTCCCATGGAATGTTGTCCTGCACGGAGTCGTCGAGCAGCAACGCGTCGAGGTCGTCGAGGCCGCGCTGCAACAGGGCGCAGCCTTCCGGGCCGAGTTCCTCAATCGGTGGGGCACCAGCCTGCCCCCCGCCGCCGCCGGCACAGCCGCTACTGCTCGGGCTGCACTCGTTGCTCAACGCGTTTTGCACTGCGATATAACGAATATACACTCAAAAATGCCATTCCATTTTCTAAATTTGCATTCCATACTAACTTCCATTTCAAAAAAATTAAAACTCGCAAAAAAACCTCAGTTGTTTTTTTCAACGAATTTAATTTTTGGTACAAATTTTGGCATGGCATGCAATTTTGGTATGGAATGGATTTTGGCACAGATTTTAGCACATTTTGTGCGCGTACAGTATACACTCACATGACTAAATGACGCCCTAACCGGAGAGAGAAACTTTTTGAATCGCCAGGTTGCTTGCGCCCACCCGTTTGGGGCGCCATTTGACGCATTTATTTATTGAGCGTACAGAAAAAAGGATAAACGGTAGTATCTGAAGATTGCACGCTACAGTTATAATTCGATAACACATGTATAATTTTTCTCAATAAATCCTAAATGCTGTTTTGAAGCGCAACTGTTTTTTGACAGGAGTTTATTTCTTGTGATGACCGTTGGCGTTAATTACCATTTTCAGTCACATACTATTCATATGTGCAGAACTGCATGGAATGATAAGGAAAAAAACTAATTTTAAACGAATTTTAAAAAAAATGAAACAGACGTGTGCAGCCGCAGGTGCCGCAAGCTTTTTGGCAGTTCGGTCGCATGAAAAACGGATTTGAATCGCAAAATCCCTGCGACTGCCAATAGCAGCAGTCCTGAAAATGATGTGGACATTGAACAAAAAAACATTGAAATTCAAAGACAATTGGGAGAATTAATTAGCATTTTGCCTCGTATTGGTCGGCGCAGTTCGGATCCACATTTTTCGCCTTTACCGGATTCGGATTCGTGTCTTTTGGGATCGCCTCCTGACCAGATTTCAGTTGACAGTTACGCGACACTTTTACCGGACAGTTGGCTTTATTTGACTCTGCATCATAGAGAAGTACCGTTTGGTTAAAATACGGTGCAGTGCATACTGTGCACATGTGCACATATTCAATGTAAATCATATCTTTTTCTAGATCTGAAACCGGATGATAATATGAAGGCGGGAATTCCAACGACTGAACGCTGTTCAAAATGTTACTGCAAAAAGTTTCTAAGATAGCATATTATCAATCATCTTGTTCCGTCTGCGGTGTGCACGAGCGTTAAGCGGTGTTTTTACAGTCCATCTGGTTGATATATTCAACCAGCTGATTGGTTGGGCTGCAGCCACTTTCAGTGTGATGCATGCGCTCTGTGCAGTGAAACTCCGCCTCCACAGCAATGCTTGCACCGAATGCGCGCATCAGCCTGCACAGATTGCATACATCAACTGCACGTGTGTGCAACCAACCAATCAGCTAGTTAGCCTGATGGACTGTAGTCATCAGGGCTAACCGAGAAAAATGCACCGAACGCCATGGAGTGGGGTGTCCACCGAGTTTTTTTCTGTTTTTTAAGTCCCTTTCACCCCATCGGCGGACATCCCGCGAACGCTCAGACAAAGATGCAGAGCGCTACCACCTAGGCCACAAGGGTGTGTGTGTCTGTCTGCTTTGCAATACATGTACACACCTCTGCAGTCGCATGTGCTGCACGCCACTGGACACTTCACGGCCATGTAGCCCTTGTTACCCTCGCAGTCGCCAAGAGCCGCCCAGAAACAGCAGCTCTGGAAAAATTGACAAATTTTTTTTGCACCGTCTGCATGGACTACGTACAAGTAACAGACGAGAAATTATGAACAAACTCTATCTCTGCAGTGTATTCCTTGAGGTAAACACGGGTGCTGAAATTCACCGCACACAAACGATTTCTCTTTGAAAACTCCAAAAAAGCATGACGTGAAATACTGTACTTACCAAGACCGTTATGTCTTGCTTATAAGGTACAACATCTTTTCCTCATTTATAATTTCCCCCGCTCCCGCCCCGCAAAAAAAAAGTGTCGCACAGCGGAATACCAAAACAGTCAACTTTTTAAGTCCTGTCAAAATCCCACACCCGTTTATAACATTGGGTATTTTTGTTTTGCTCTTTTGCTGCGGAAAAAACCGTTGGAGGCGTCTGTTCCTTCTATTCCTAGTCTTTTCTTTTTTAAACAAGACCTCCTTCCACTGGTGGGGACGTCTTACAAACAATATTATTTTCAAAATCCGTGATTTTCTCGGCTAGATAACCCGGTTTACGGTATACATGTACATAATTGTTTTCTGCGTGCGGAAAAGAAATACCGGCAACGATATACAGTACCACTGTGAATAAATGTTACACGGTGTTGCTGACTTGCTGTTGCTTCATTGTGCAGAAAAAAAGCAAAACAGAGAACAAGGAAAAACAAAAAACTCGAGAACAAAGCGTTGCATACCTCTGACTCGTCTTTGCAAGCGTGCGTGATCGCAGCGACGGCGACCAACGTGGCCGTGATCGCTAAGTGCAGTTTCATGATCGATCGATGCACTATGTTGGTGGTGCAGCTTGTTTCCAGTGCTCTCTGTTTGCCTTCCTGCAAGACTGACAAAGAAAGATGCATCTCGTTCTGACAACAATTGCAAAATCAGGTATCACCAGGTGAACATAGGGTGGTCGACATCCGAACTTGGGTAAAATTTATAGAGCCCACCCCCCATCCGGTGGGATTTCAGAGAAGTAAGCATCTTCATAAACATTTTTGAATTCACTTGACAGTGAAGCGGAAAAACGATAAACCTTTCTTTCGTGAAGGAAATCAGTATTATTTCCGGTAAAAACGAAACTAATAAAACATAATTAACAACAATCTACAAAAATGCGTTCTACAAGGAACTGCTGAGCCAGAACAATTGTTTTAACCAAGTATACGGTATGGTCGATTAACCATAGCAATTCAAATTTCCGTGGGATGCGAATTTTACGAACAAAAAGCCCTGAGAGGTTCTGAAGAAATGTGCACTATATCATACACACGCCTTTTGGTTCTAAAAGGTACAAATGCAATGGTGCAAAAAGGTTATGGCTGAGATGGCCAGCTCATTCAAAATTCGATTCAATTTTCAAAATTTAAATTTAGCAAAAGCAGGTCTTTTTGCAAATGCAAAATGACATCGTCAACTGAGCATGAAAACGAAACGACAAACGTCAAGTTTCAACGACCGTCTGTGCATGACTGAAACGAAATATAAACGACGAAATAACCTGCTGTAATTATTGAAAAAAAAGAACACAAAGCAGAACGTGCATTTTCGTAGCTGTTTTAAAACTGGTTTTACTTAATGAAACACTTCACGGCGCACTCACTTCATCATTGTTTCTCGTAACAAAAGTTCCATTGACAAAACGTAAAGTGAACGTTCGTTTGAAACCGGTTGTAAATGTGAAAACACAAAGACACTGATTAAAAAATATGAAAGAAAAATAAATAAATCAAATTAACGGAATTTTTTAAAAAAGTTTGAAACGTACGTGTGAAATAATAAGCAACGTGTGTAAAGTTGATCAAAATTACCGTAAAGTCTTGCATATATCCTAAGACCTCTCCCGTCTTTAAGATTTCCCCCAAAAGTGGGCGGAGTGTCATTTGACTTTCATTTTTTTGCTGCGAAAACCGTTGGAGACGTTTTTAAAGTGCAAGGAAAGTCAAACAGGCTTCAATGTACAGACTTGCTACTTTGTATTGTCAATTTATTAGGTCCTGCGACTCATTTCGCATGCAGATGTTGAAAGGAAACTAGTTTCAATTTTTATGTGGCAATTCAAAAAATGTGATATGGGCCATGCGATAGTGTTTGAAGGTGGCCGCGGGCAATCTTGGTGCAGCGTTACTGTGCTGCCACTTTTAAAGAAAGAAGTTTAATAGAGAAACCGCGTTTAATACGGAGCTTTTTTCATATCCTGATCAAAGAGTTACTGTATTATCGACCACTCACGATCGTTTGTTTGTAAAAATTCAATTACTTTTCAAATGTGCTTTTCTTTTGCGTTCTCATTGTGTCTTTTCTATTAATTTACTTTAATAGGAACTAGATTGAATTTTTTGAAATTGAAAGTTTTTAATTTCATTGCTGCACATCACACTTTCAATTTAAAACGTTATAAACACTTGAACAAAACAGTATAATAAAAAAGTCCTGTCAGTAAACTATGCTGAAATCATGCGTATAATGAAGGTGTTGTCTAGTTTGTAGTTACACGTGCGTTTTTTGCGTCAACTTTTTTTGGTGTCTGCTCAATCATTGCATTCCTATTGTTCTCGCTCCCCGTTCTCGCTTACGTGCAGTATTTA
>JASANC010001886.1:0-169156 GCA_030248135.1 Theristus sp. LFF4_11
CAACTGCATTTAACTGTTTGTGCAACATGTATTCTGGATGAACGAATACCCAAACAATAAAAAGATCTTGAAATAAAGTAAAGTCTTTGTCTTGTTTGGGGTTCGGAATTCCGTGGCCGCCTCCACAGGGCGCAGAAGGCGGATACGTAAAGTCGCATGACTCAAAGGCGTTTGGGCGACGAAGGATTGGCCGGTTACGTGCTGCTGGTACTCCGGTGCCAGTGTAGATTGTTCCGCCTCAAGTCTAACAAACAAAAGAACATTTATTTAATAGTTTTTTTCTTTTACAATTGTAACCCAATAATTCGCTAGTTTGGTCTTCCCAAGGGTGATCACTAAACGGGCTGAGTCATTCAACAGGTGATGTTCTTCAGCCCAACAGTCCGTGATGTGAGCATCGACATGTCGACCGTACGGGAGCCCGTTCAGTGTCGGCGAACAGATGTTACGGACCTACGTCGGGAACCCTGTTGCGCAGCGGTGGAACGGCGGCCGACTGGTTGACTCGGCGCCCCGGCGTAGATTCACATTAGCACGTTACAAGAGACTATTTGAAGAAGCCACGAGCATGACTCACAACGATGATAATTTTCGATTTGAAATAAAAAATTTGCCTCAAACTACTTTTTGCTCTTAGACAACTTTTCTAGACCAGTTTTTCACGGCGAATACGATGGTAAAAAAACTTTTCTGGTCAAACGAAGTTTTAAAGCATAAAACGCTTAAAACCATGTTTTTGGCAAAAATTTTTTTAATTTTTTTGACAGTTTCGTTTGTAAGCATGTTATATTATGCGCTTCAAAGAAAAAATAAATACATCACATGAAAGCCCTTGCAAAATACTACATTTTTCATATTGCCATCTGGGTGTGAAAATGTGATCTTAGCACGTTACAAGAGACTATTTGAAGAAGCCACGAGCATGACTCAAAACGATGATAATTTTCGATTTGAAATAAAAAATTGCCCTCAAACTACTTTTTGCTCTTAAACAACTTTTCTAGACCAGTTTTTTACGGCGAATGCGATGGTAAAAAAAGTTTTCTGGTCAAACAAAGTTTTAAAGCATAAAACGCAAAAAACCAAATTTTTGGCAAAAAAAAATTTCAATTTTTTCGACAATTTTGTTTGTAAGAATGTTATATTATGCGCTTCAAAAAATAAATACACCACGTGAAAGCCCTTGCAAATACTACATTTTTCATATTAACACTAATATGCAACAACGCTTCTGTGTTGCGCTAGAAGGTCATTTTTCCCGCGACGCAAAAAATGCATTTTTCTCGACCTACCCTACTTTTGAGCCCTGTAGCGCCACACCAGAAGGCTTTCTCGGCAAAATCAATGCGGCTTTTTCTTAGTTGGTAATTCTAGGGGTAGCTCCATATCAAATTTGAGCAAAATCTATTTTTCATCAGGGGACACTCATTACCAAAATGTTACACCTGGTTCCGGACGGTCTCTTAACTCAATAGATTGTCGCTTTCTGTGCTTTCAGTGCAACATGTACGTACAAAAAAAAATTTATCTTCAGATTCACTTCTGGGAGAGCTTAAGGACAGAAAAGTTAAAAAAAATGAAACCGACCTGTACGCTTGCCCATTTTGGCAAACAACTTGCTAAAAACGGTTTGTCTTGTTGCTGACGTCTGACGCATGAAATTTCCACTCACATAAAAATTTCTGAAAACCACAAAGGGATTGTGATCTCATACTCTCTTCTTCTTCTCATCTCTTCATACTTACGCTCAAAAAATGCTAAAATGCATTCTAAAATCTGTTATGCTAAAAAATAGCAAAGAGCTTGCTTGCTTGTTTGCAGCTTTTTTGCTGTTTACCGTGAAGGCTTGCATAAGGACCCCGTATAAAAATTTGAAATGCAAAGAATTTTTGAAAGAAAGTAGAATTTGTGACAACCTTACAAGTGGTAGGGAGGAGGTCTTATGAAAATGTTACAAGTCAAAAAAGTAAAAGTATGAAATCGTCTTGAAATAAATGAGAAAAATGAAATAGAAGCAGACAGGTGCAAACCGAGGATTTGAGAATAAAATTAAAAACACACGAAGCGAGCAGAAAGAGAAACGAAATTGAAAGAGGAGTGCTTCTAATACAATCAGCTCCGGTGGCAACCAAACAGAGAACAAATACAATCAAATTATTTGGCATCAAAGAGGTTCGGGGCATCATCGAGGTTCGGTTTGCCAGAAGCGCGGCGTTTGCGGTTTGCGGGGTGCTAGGTCCAGTTACTGCTCCACCACTTACCGCGTGTTTTGATGTTTTATTGTGTGAAAAGCAAGACTGGACTAAACTGAACTGTAAGAACTGAACTGAAGTGCAAGAACTACAAGCACAAACCAGTAGAAACGAACAAGCAACAAGAACTGTAGACAAAACATTACACCGTGTTATGCAGCACCATGAAACGTAAGCAAACGCCAATAGGCATTACGTGGATCAACACACAGCATCACAATAATCAATAAGCATGCGTTAATGTAAGAAGCTTCAATACACTCCCACGACAACGGTAAAATTAAAGGTGTGGGAAATTAATTAACGGTCACGATGAACAACAATTGAAAAAACGATGTTTCGATACGATCGTTTGAAAATTGAAACGGTTTTTTGTGATTGCAAATGGTTGATCTGAATTGCTATTACTGCTGGCATTGGCCTTGCTGATTGGCATTTGGCGGATTGGGCCGGGTTCGCAGATTTTCGGACAGGTTGGTCAACGTCAGGGAGCATGCTTGAGTGCAGGCAAGCATTAGGATTGGGAAGCAGAGGACGAGGACCAGGATGCCGACTAGCGAGAGGATGAGCTTCTGGATCCAGGCTCCGATGCCCAAATTGGTGAACGTCGAAAAGTCGAAGCCTCCAAAGCCACTGGGGGTGCGCGATACGGCCAGTTGATTGGTAATCGTGCCCAGTCGATGCTTTGGTACGAACGTGAGCGTGGCATCAATGTTGAAAGTGGATGTTCCGCCGTTGCATTGCACTTGACATTGTTGATTTACGGAACGGTGATTGACGTTGATGCGATGCTCTTCGACGAGGCCCTTCCGCGAACAACGGGTACTGAAGCGCACATCCGAACACGTGACATGCGCGAGTGTTGTTGTTTCATTGCTGTAGCAGGCAAGTTCGATTCTCGCACCTGTGTAGCAGGAATAACAGCCTTCAATCCGGCGCACCGTGACGTGACAGGTGTTGTGTTCCGCCTTGGAAACAAGCTTCAGACCGTTCACATCGATTTGCACTTCAACGCTCGTGCCTTCTGTGATTTCGGCGAAGACTGAATTGTCCTCCGTTGGCAGCAACATCATACCGTTTGACTCCAGGGGCAATGTGGCGTTCATCTTGCAGAACATGACCTTGATTTTGACATTGTTGCACCGACAAGATGCTCGGTTGCTCGCTGCGACGCAGTTACAAACATCGAGTGCCATGTAGCAAGCAAAATTCTCGGCGTCCTTCTGAGTGGGACACTGCAGTTGGCCTAGTGTACCTGCTACTCGTTGACCAGTTGAACTAGCGTCGGCCATTACAATGACTTCACCATCCGAACCAAACTTTGTTGTCAGAGCCGGAACAGTAGTATCTGATGCTGCGATTACGGTTATCGACATGTTGTTCCAGTTTTGAGATACGGCGGGTTGCAACTTGAATGTTCGGGCGTCGCTTTGATTCTGAAGGTGTTGCGAAATCGCTAAGTCCACTTCGAGTTGCCAATTCGGGCAATCGAAAACTTTGTAGACTATGGGACTCGTTGGAGATGCCCATGTTCTGTAGAACAGGCATGCTTCGGAGCAGAGGAAACATCCACATCCCAAACATCCGCAGCTGTCGACACAATAAGAGAAGCCGGGACTGTTGTTTGTAATATTGCTCAACTCAGCAATTTTCGTGTTCTTCTTTGTTTCGGCACACGACGTTGACGTGCAGGACCCTGCACTTTTGCAACGTTTTGATGATTCCACGTTCATCTTGAATGATCTCGTGAAATACGCGTTCCGTTTGTGACACTTCAGGACAACGTTCTTTGTTTCGATCGAAATGGTTCCAATCGGTTCGTCGTCTTGAGTTTTCACGAGCAGACAGCTTCGTTGATTCGACGGAACAAGTGTCAAACGGGTGCTTTGCGTTATCGAACACGTTGTTTCTCCGCGTGAGTTGGCAATGCATTTGTCGCTCGTTGCTGTGATTGTTGCGACTTCCGAACAGGCGTGCGAATGCGGAAGTAATGTAATTGCGAACGCCAAACTTGTAATTACTACGCTTAAGTATGGAGATGATTTGTAGCCAAACGACCAAACACTGGTTCGTCGACGTCCTGATGTGGAAACCGTTGGAACTGGCTCATTTTCACGCTCGAATTCGGTTTCTTCTTGTATTTGTTCTGCTTGCGTCGATTCTTCTTCGTTGTGTTGCTCAACTGGAACGTCTTCGAGTTCGATTTCGTCAGCAGTAGGCTGTGGTCGACGACATTTTCGAACTGCGCGTAGAATAAGTTGAGACAGCCACTTGTAACCATTACACGCTTTCGGTACAGTCCATATCAGGCACTTCGTTAATGAATAGGCGACCGCAAGGCAGACGAGTAACGAGCCAACGATGAGAAAGAAGACGGTCCACGGCGCACAGTGTGGATTGGCGATTAGAATTGAACACATCGTGCATTCTAAGTGTTCGCAGAACGACTGCGCGTGACACGTTTTGTTCATTTTCTGAATTATTTTTCCACGCTTCCAAACTGTGAGAGTCACTTCATGGCTGTGCATGGTGATTTCTGGACTGAATCTGACGCTGTCTTTGATTCGGGGAAATTTGTGATGGTAACACACGGGTGGTGTACACAATTCGACTAAGTCCGTTTCTTGTGGAAGCGTTATTTGAACGCCGTGCAGACGACATTCTAGACGGCATTCCGGACACTTGTTGGCCTTTTCTGGTGGGTTGCTGACAGATGTAGGCTCCGTTGTCATGTATCCCCACGACTTGATCGGAAATGAACCACGATCGTTGACGAAAAAGGCGCGCTCTGTGTGTCGCATGTAGCACAACTGAGTTCCTGTGTCCACACAGCTGTGTTCTTGGCAGAACTCGGGCGTTCCTGTTCGCTGTCCTTCACCGAGGCAGGTGTAACCATCAGGAAGACTGTCCGTGCGATGAACGGCGAGCTCTTTAACGAGAAACTTTGTGCCATTTAACAATTCGACTTGAGGAACGTGTTCGCGCACGACTTGACAAGATGCACAATGTTCACGCAATGACGTCTTGAGTATTGGGTCCCATTCGGACAGATGTGATGATGTCGGTGACGACACGCAACCAATAGCCCAATCGTCGCATTTACAGTGTTGATAGCTGCAAGTACCATTGTTCAGCTGATGGTCCTTTTGACACTGAAACTTCTTCCAGCACAGATCCTCGTCTGGCTTCTTGTAGATCACCACCCCCGAAGAGACGCAATTTTCTGACTTCACGAAGCGGAGTGCGATGTTGCTCGGGCAACGACCTGGCGTGGCGTACGTCAAACCGAAGAAACAACAGACCAACGTGACGGCAACTGTTGTAAGATTGAACTGCGCTTTCTTCAATCGCGCAGAACGGCGAAGTGTTGGTTTTGTTTCCGGTTTCGCTTTGTCAGTTTCATTCGAAGATGCTGATCGATCGCTCGAGCTGAGGGCATCTTCTCCGTCGGACGGACTGCATTCGATCGGGTACAACAGCTTCAGAGATCGTTTGATGACGCGCTTTGACGGCAACTGGACTTCGGCGGTTCGAATTTCATCATCGGTACCTTTCTGCAGGTTGACAATACGACCGATCTTCCAGGCGCCTCGTGGCATTGTTTCTTCACGTATCAAGACGACGTCACCAACTTTGGCATTAACACGCGCAAGCACACGCTGTTGTTTGTGTTCAACATTCGTCCTTTCGCGAAGGCTTTTCAGGTATTCTTCTTGCCAGTAAGTCCAAAACTTGTCCAGAATGGATTGCTTCTTTTTCCAAACCTTTCTGAGATGATCGGCTGTTGACTTCTGTGGGATGTAGTCTGGATCATCTTCGTCCTCTTCGTCGAGCTGAAGCGCTCCAGTACAACGATTCGGTGTGAGGAAGTCAGATGGTCGTACTACACTCAGCGAGTCGATGTCGTCGTAGAGATACGTCAGCGGACGTGAGTTGACGACTGCTTCAACTTCAGCCAATACGGTGATCGCTTGCATCGGTGTCAACAGGCGATGTCCGACTGCTGCTTTGAACGCTTTTTTGACCAAGCCAACCATTCTTTCATATGCTCCGCCTTCCCAAGGTGCAAACGCCGTGATGAACTTCCATCGGATTCGCTGTTGTGCGCAGTAGGTCAGCACATCGCGGAAGCTATCATCTTCTTTTTCGCTGTTTTGCTTGATTGTGTCAATCACCTTTTTCGTAAGCGTAAAATTTGTGCCGTTGTCACTGAGAAAACGGCTTGGCTGTCCTCGACGAGCAATGAATCGGCGTAGCGCATCGATAAACGATTCGGCAGTCATGTCGAAGACGATCTCCAGGTGAACGGCACGGGTGACCAGACAGGTGAACAGAGCGACCCATGCTTTGCGGTCTTCTTTCACGTTGAATGGACCAAAATAGTCTACACCAGTGTTGGCGAAAGGTTCGGCTTGTGAAACACGTTCCGCAGGGTAAGCTGCCATTCTTGGAATCTTGTACGGACCACCTCCGAGACGGCGACATTTTCCACAATCTTGAATGACTCGTTTCACTTGTGTTCGTCCAGCAATAATCCAGTGTTTTTCACGCACGACGGAAAGTGTGTGTTGAACGCCAGCGTGATCAAGTTTCTGATGCACATGACGAATCACGAGATTTGTGTACTGGTCGTTCTTCGGCAGGAGAATTGACGATTTAGCTGCTACATTCAGCTGGCTGTTGCTGAGTCGACCGTGACATCGCAGCAAGCCATCATCGTCGACTTGCAGGCAAAATTGTCGGATGAGCGGCAGGTCCTTTTTGGCTTCCAAAGCTTCAAATTTTTTGGCGAAATGCTTCTTTTGAACTTGGCGCTCTACCATTTTCTGTGCTTCGTTCAACTCATCAGCATCGAGTGGCTTCGTGACATCGAAGTAGGACGATGACAATTTGGCTAGGTGAATTGAACTCGAGCGTTTTGCGTAAGCAACGGCACTATTCAGGCGATTCAGCTGTGAGAAACGAGAGATATCAACGATTTCGCTTCTGTTTTCAACTTGTGCGCTGAGTTCTACCACGTCTTCTGTTTCCACTTGATCGTCGAGTGCTTCACCATCGGCGGTTTCATCAGCCGGCCAGAATTCTTCAGTTTGCTGTAAAAATTGGGGCCCGTGTCGCCACACCGATGATTTGTTCTTTAGTTCTTCGATTGGAAGCATTCGACTTGCGCAATCAGCCGGATTGAGCTCAGTAGAGACGTAGCGAACTGATGCGGCGCATTTCTGAATTTCTCGGACACAATTCTTTACGAATACTCCTTTTGGTTTCTCGGATTTTGTCCAACCCAATGCTGCTTTTGAATCAGTCCAGATGAACGATGCTGCAATTGAGAGACCAGCTTGCTTTTGCACGAAAGTCAAAATCTTCGAACCGATGTAGATCGCCAGTAGTTCCATTTTCGGAATGGTTGTTGGCTTCAGCGGTCCAAGACGATTCTTTGCAAACAACAGATGACACGTAATGCTATCGACGTCAACAACGCGCAAGTACACTGCGGCTGCGTAGACCCTTTCACTTGCATCTACGAAGCAGTGCAACTGTAGCACCGAATTCTCGCTGTTTGGGATGAATCGAGGAAACGATATGTCGTTCAGATGCTGAAGATCGTCCTCGATAATCTTCCAGCGACTCAGCAGTTCGTCATTGACCTTTTCGTCCCAGTTCAGGCCTTTGCGCCAGAGATCCTGTAGAAAGATTTTTGCTGGAATCGTCGCTGGCGTCAAGTAGCCCAGTGGATCGAAAACTGATGCGATGACGTGTAGAACGTGTCTCTTGGTAACTTCGGCCTCAGCCACGAGCTTCGGACCTTTGAAGAACAGCTGGTCGAGCTGCGTATTCCATTTGATGCCCAATACTTTCGTTTCGACTCCATCGACACCATCTTCAGGCGGCAATGCATTCGTCAGGGCACTGGAATTCGACGCGAACTGGCGCACATTCATCGTTGCATCTTTGAACAATTCTTTCGATTCTTTGTAGAACTTGATTGCTGCTTCGTCATTGGCGACACCTGTGACGATATTGTCGACATAGAGTGACGGCAGAAGCTGACGAGCGATAGGCGATGCGTGAGTGCTCAACAGATGGTAGACAACAGCAGCAAGAAGAAATGGCGATGATACGATGCCGAATGGAACGCGAACAAAGCGCCAGACTTCGATATTCTCCGGTGTAGCTGGTTTGCTGAAATCCTTAAGTCGGAGAAATCTCGTGCAATCGCGATCCTGATGCTGGATTACGATTTGAAGAAACGCTTTTTCGATGTCGGCAAGAATCGCAATTTTGTTGAGCCGGAATTTCATCAGCAGTCCACACAAATCTGGCAGCAGTACCGGTCCTCGGTACATGCAATCGTTGAGACTGCAGTCATCTTGTTTCATCCGAGCAGACGCATCGTAGACAATTCGATACGGTGTTGTCTTGCTTTCCGATTTGACGACACAGTGATACGGTAGGTAATGAACTGGTCCATCCGGCGTGTCGGGCGCACGCTCGATGATGCCCTTTCGAAATTGTTCTTCGAGAATTCTGTGCACATGCTGCCGTAGAGCGTCGTCTTTGTTCATTTTTCGGACGATTGACTGTAGCCGATTGACTGCCAATTCGTAGTTCGTCTTGAACTTTGGCGTTTCTTCGATCCACGGCCAACAGACGTGATATCGACCATTTTCAACTTTGACGGTATCCAGGAATTTCTGAAGTGCGACGGCGTCGTCGTTCTGGTCCGGCTTGTCCGTTATGCCTATCGTTTCAAATGCCCAGAACTGTTGCACGTCCTGCTCTGCTTCTCGAGAGATGGACAGTTCTTCGGAATCAACAGTGATGGTGTGTACGAGACAACATCCATTCGCGACACTAGGTGATTCGACAGGTGTGTAACGTCCTCCCAGCATGAAGCCGAGTTTTGATGGCACTAATCGGAGTCCGGATGGCAAAACGATTGGCGGAGTACCGTCGGTTCCGATGATGTCGTGGTAGAAATCGGCACCAATGAGAACGTCGGGTTCAAACTTCGCCTCGGTACAAAGCAGGTCTGCAGCTAGACTGTCGGGTGGAACTCGGTTGATTCGTTCGACGTCATCTTCACTGAGTACAGGACGGCTGTGCGGGTACGTAATTCGGGGTACCGTTAAGCTCTCCACTCGGAGTAGACTACCGTCTTTCAGCTGCATCAAGAACGAGACATCGAATGAGCGAGATTGATTCCTTTTCGCTGCAAACGTAGACAAAGTCAACTTGTCGACGCCTTCTGATTGCAGTTTCAGATGCTTGCGCAGGCGATCCGAGATGAATGTGTTTTCGGAACCGGAATCGATGATGATCTTGGCATTGACTTTTCGGTCAGGTTGCTTAGGGTTGACCAGAGATGCTTCGGCGATCATCAGAATTCCCTTTCGTCGTTTCTTGCAATTGGCTTGACTGACGGCTTGCGAAACGGCGACCGAAGTAGGATTACGATTGTCAGAAGTTTTCTCGGTGTTGCCTTTCGTGTCAGAACGTTTCTTTTGGTTTGCAGATCCACCAAACTTCTTCGGACACATTGCTCTGTTGTGTGAGTCGCCTTTGCAGTAAAAACACGGGCGCATTCGTCGCTGACAATCTTTTGCAATATGCTGGGTGCTAAAGCACTTGAAACAACGTCGACTTTTTGTCAGTTGCGCGCGACGGTCAACGATAGTTGTAAATTTCGGACACTGATCGTTGTAATGATCGTCGTCACAAAAAATGCAGGAACCGCCTTTTCGGGCTTCTTTCGGATTGCTTGAATTCTCTGCATTATTGCCTTGCTTCTTTTCTTTCGTTTTCTTTGGCGTTGTTTCTGTCTTCTGACTTGATTCTGAAACAGCGAGCACGTCCGAAGTGAAATGCTTGTTCTGTTTCATTGACTTGTTCGTCTTCTTCAACTCCCTTGTAGCAGCTCCGTCGGCAGAAGCGTTGGGGTTGTTGATACGACCAAGTCGCTCTTTGATGATGATGACATCCAACAACGCTTGGCGGAACGTCGAAATCGTCCAATCGATCGTAGTCGGTTTTCGATGTTCAAGATCGGCTAGAACGCTGTATGGCAGCTTCTCCTGGATCAGACGAATGACGATTGAGCGACCTCCACCGATGTCGATGTCTTCACCCTGCTGAATCAACTGACGTAGGATGCGGTCAGCAGTGTCAACGGTTTTGCGAATGTCGCTTGCTTTTTCTGATGCCTTTGGCAGTGTTCGCAGTTGTGCGTACAGCGTATCGCGAATCGTTCCACGGTCGCCGAACCGACGAAAAAGAGCGTCGATTGCTTGGGCGTAATTTGCGTCCGTCAACGGTATGCCTTCAACGACGTCTGCGGCGCGTCCGGTCAGTAGGCTCTTCAGATGGCCGAATTTTTGGACGTCGGGCAACGGCTGGTTGTGGACACCAACTACAAACTGCTCCCAAAAACTGGTGAAATTCAGGACATTTCCGTCGAAAGGTGGAATTGCCAGCTCAGGGAGTTTCGGTAAGAGACCGTGGGAACGGAACTGAGGGACTGGGAACGGCTGTGGCACACTGGACAGGGGGGCACTGCGAACTGGGTTTGTGGTTTGCGGCGGGTAGGCCATGCCAATTACACTACCACTAACTTGCACGTTGCTACTCGGCATAAAAGCACTCGGTACACTACTGCTGACATGCATTGAACTTGGAGCAAAAGTACTACTGAATGAATCACTGCTGAATGGTCCTTGAATGTTACTGATCACATTCGCATCAGAAGCTGAAACACTGTTAACGTACGACTGCGGAACACCATGCGGTACCAAGCTGACGTGCGGTTGTCCACCACTGTACGGCGGCGCGACGTTGGCGTACGGCTGCCCAACACTGTGCGACGGCGCGACGTTGGCGTACGGCTGCCCAACACTGTGCGACGGCGCGACGTTGGCGTACGGCTGCCCAACACTGTGCGACGGCGCGACGTTGGCGTACGGCTGCCCAACACTGTGCGACGGCGCGACGTTGGCGTACGGCTGCCCAACACTGTGCGACGGCGCGACGTTGGCGTACGGCTGCCCAACATTGAACGACGGCGCGACGTTTGACATCAGCGGCGGCCCATTGAATGACACCGAAGTTGGCACGGTTGCCGGAAGTTGCACATTCGGCACAGAAAAAGACGGCTGCGACATTATTGATGGCGCACCAGCTGTGCTGACGACGGTCGAGACTGACTGCGTAGCTACAGTCAGCGTGTCCGCTGAGAGTTCAGCGGTTGGCATGCAGACGGCGTCTGATGTGATCGCAGATGGTGCAGGCGACGTTGCCGGCGACTGACTGGACGCACCCATGCGCGTCAGGTGATCCTCGATTTCGACGAGAATTGTCTCAAGTTCGTTGAGCTGACGTTCGGCTTGCTGAATTAGCGGCAAAAAGTCTGATGACTTGTCGTCGTATTTTTGCTGATCGGCATCACGTTCAGCACCCGAAGGCAGTTGCTCGATGTGGTTGATCCAGTCAGCATTGAGACCGTTGATAGCAGTGATTGTTTTTTCGATTGCTCGTTTGGCGTTCAGAGCGGTGTAGTACTTGTCCCGAAGTTGCTGAACCATGCACTCGCGACTGGCTGCTGAATTGAACAACGGATGGAACTGTGGAACTTTTTGCAGTTGAGAACGTAGAGTTGCAGTTCTGAGTCCAAGTTGTTGTCGAAAGATGCCAGACATTTTGTCGAGTTAGAAGAATTGATGACGAATTGAAGTTAGACGGTTCGTTGTAAGCAGCAGTGGTCACCAAATGTTTTGATGTTTTATTGTGTGAAAAGCAAGACTGGACTAAACTGTAAGAACTACAAGCACAAACCAGTAGAAACGAACAAGCAACAAGAACTGTAGACAAAACATTACACCGTGTTATGCAGCACCATGAAACGTAAGCAAACGCCAATAGGCATTACGTGGATCAACACACAGCATCACAATAATCAATAAGCATGCGTTAATGTAAGAAGCTTCAACACACCGCGGGTCAATGTCTAGAATCGTGAGATATGTGGACATGTTCGTGTGGTTCATTATACCAGTCATACTGCTTCTCGTGTTCACAATGTGAGAAAGATTTTTTTTAAATTTTTGTTTATCAAAGTTTTCAAATAGATGACAGATGATTTATTCTTTCATGTATTCAATTTATTCAATTTTATTCAATATAATTCTTTCATGAAACCATTCTGTCCAGAAAAATCCTACTCGCGATACGGCGCGGACGAACAGCCGGCTTCAACGTGATGTTGACGGGCACAGAGCAACGGGCTGCATTGGCAATCGACAGTGACCGCAGTTCAACGGGTGGACGCAGTGGTCGCATTCATGAAGCAGTGTTTAGTGACGCACTGCTGTGTGAAAATATCGCTGTGGAGTCACTAAATACTGCTTCATGAATGACCGTTAAGAAATTTCAGGCCATTTTTTAGTTGAAAAAAACACAATGCGGACTTACATATTTTTGTTCATTTTTTTCGACACGCCTGACCACTGACTCGACGACACTACAGTCTTAATTCCATAACATATCCAACTAGCTGAATGGTTGATGCATGCATACTGTGCACGAATTGATGAGCATTGCGGAGTTCGGCTTGTGCAGGCATGCATCACGTGACCACCAACCAATCAGCCAGTTGGACATAAAGTTAGACTGTAAACTTCGTTGTTGTGCTTTTCAAGCAACCTCAGACGATGTGAGCGCGCAGTGGCAGGCGGCTGTGCGCGACGCAAAGATGGCGTTGACCATCGTGGCCGCATTTGTGTTCTCACGATACGTCGGTGACGGCATCGATATGTTCCGCTATTTGATCAGATTTCTCCCAGGTTCCTGTCTCCTTATAAAAATTTGAAAATAAAAAATCTGAAACAAAGTAGAATTTTGCGTGACAATCTGATAAGTGGGCGGTCTTATAAAGCGAAGATTAGGAAGTCTCCGGCCTTATAAACGGAGTGGAATTTCGACCAAGTCAAACTTTTGAATTCTGTGTGGGGGTCGCTGTGGAGGGGTGGAGTCTGTCCTGCGCAGAAAGCATGCATCACGTGATCACCACCAACCAATCAGCTGATTGGCTATAATCTAGAGTTTGACTGCGTTTTTGCGTATCATTTTCCTTCAGCGCAGTTGTGGTACATTTTCACCGAGACGGTGTCCAGTTCGTATAGCGCCTTGAAAACGCTGGTCTTTGTCGCGTTCAAGTGGGAACAAGTGAAGCTGGCGTTGAATATTGAGAATAATGCGCAAAACACGACGACTGATCGGCAGAATCTAGTGGACGATCAATCATGCGGATGCGCGAGCGAGCGCAGCGAGCGGAGAGCGCATCACGCATTATCATGCGGATGCGCGAGCGAGCGCAGCGAGCGGAGAGCGCATCACGCATTATATGGCTGAATATTCGCTCGCGCGCTTTTTTCAAATTTACTCGCTGCCTCCAGCGAGCATAGTATAAGCCACAAACTTGGTTCTGTGCACACGAAACGAACACCCAAAGTTGTGCTTGGAGCCGCGAAAAAATTTTCATCGGACAACTTTTCATACGCTGTAGACACGAAAAACCTATTCTGAAAACAGTGTTACTTATTTCCCTTTGTATTTTTTTTTTTTCAGTAGTGTAATCATATGTGTTCGCACCTACATTTCTTAACTGAAGTCGTCTCACAATAGAACAAAAATGTTTCCTGGGGTAAAATCATCCGGAGATTTTGAGAAATTGGTCCATTTTTTACCCAGACCCTGTTTTTGGGTAAAAATTGGGCATTTTTAAAAGTTCGGAGGGTTTTCACCTGGTTTCAAGTGTTCGCACCTGCATTTCTTAACTGAAGTCGTCTCACAATAGAACAAAAATGTTTCCTGGGGTAAAATCATCCGGAGATTTTGAGAAATTGATCCATTTTTTACCCAGACTTCGTTTTTGGGTAAAAATTGGGCATTTTTAAAAGTTCGGAGGGTTTTCACCTGGTTTTAAGTGTTCGCCCTTTCAATTTTTAGCTGGGACACTTTCACAATCGAACAAAAATTTTTCCTAGGGTAATTTCATCCGTATTTTCTGAAAATTTAGTTTATTTTTTTGCCCGGGCACTTTTTTAGTCAAAATTGCGCATTTTTTGAAAGTTCGTAGCATTTTGACTGAGTATCAGTTTTCACTCTTACAAATTGTGTCTGAACTACGAAAAATAATAGGAAAAAAGTCTGGTCCGTAGGAATTCAATGCGCTGATCACGGATTTTGGGTTAGTTTTCTTATGTGAGCAACTCTAGATGCTGAATCGTGACGATTTTTGGCGAATCGGCCGTGGAAATCGGCGAAAACGGTCCAGAAACGAAAAACAAGAAAAGGGTGTTTTCCAGGGTAATTCAATGCGCTGATCACGAATTTTGGGTTAGTTTTCTTACGTGAGCAACTCTAGATGCTGAATCGTGACGATTTCGGGCGAATCGGCCGTGGAAATTGGCGAAATCGGTCCATAATCGAAAAACAAGAAAAGGGTGTTTTCCAGGGTAATTCAATGAGCTTATCACGGATTTTGGGTTAGTTTTCTTATGTGAGCAACTCTAGATGCTGAATCGTGACGATTTTTGGCGAATTGGCCGTGGAAATCGGCGAAAACGGTCCAGAAACGAAAAACAAGAAAAGGATGTTTTCCAGGGTAATTCAATGCGCTGATCACGAATTTTGGGTTAGTTTTCTTACGTGAGCAACTCTAGATGCTGAATCGTGACGATTTCGTGCGAATCGGCCGTGGAAATTGGCGAAATCGGTCCATAAACGAAAAACAAGAAAAGAGTGTTTTCCAGGGTAATTCAATGAGCTGATCACGGATTTTGGGTTAGTTTTCTTGTGTGAGCAACTCTAGATGCTGAATTGTGACGATTTTTGGCGAATCGGCCGTGGAAATCGGCGAAAACGGTCCAGAAACGAAAAACAAGAAAAGGATGTTTTCCAGGGTAATTCAATGCGCTGATCACGAATTTTGGGTTAGTTTTCTTATGAGAACAACTCCAGATACTGAATCGTGGCGATTTCGGGCGAATCGGCCGTGCAAATTGGCGAAATAGGTCCAGAAATGAAAAACAAGAAAACTGTGTTTTCCATGGTAATTCAATGCGCTGATCACGGATTTTAGGTTAGTTTTCTTATATGAACAACTCTAGATACCGAATCGTGACGATTTCGAGCGAATCGGTCGTGGAATTTAGCGAAATCGTCCCAGAAATGAAAAACAAGAAAACGGTGTTTTCCATGATAATTCATTGCGCCGATCACGGATTCTGGGTTAGTTTTTTATGTGAGCAACTCTAGATACTGAATCGTTACGATTTCTGGCGAATCGGCCGTGAAAATTGGCGAAATCGGTCCAGAAATGAAAAACGAGAAAACGGTTTTTCCAGGGTAATTCAATGCGCTGATCACGGATTTTGGGTTAGTTTTCTTGTGTGAGCAACTCTAGATACTGAATCGTGACGATTTCGGGCGAATCGGCCGTGGAATTTAGCGAAACCGGTCCAGAAATGAAAAACAAGAAAACGGTGTTTTCCATGGTAATTCATTGCGCCGATCACGGCTTTTGGGTCAGTTTTCTTATGTGAGCAATTCTAGGTACTGTATCGTGACGATTTTGGGCGAATTGGCCGTAGAAATAGCATAGGCGAAATCGGCCTAAAAACGAAAAATGAAAAACCTGAGTTGTTCGGGGTTTAGAAGAATGTGATTGTGAACCAACGAATTGTGATTTTGGTCCGACCTTCGGGGCTTATGTAAAAGTCAGAATATTATCTAAAAATGCGGGAGACGCATATAAAAGGAGGAATATGGCCTTGTGTAATTAGTGAAAGACTTGGCTCGACAACGCTCTTCAAGTCTCTGATGTGGTACACACGGATACAAGTACATAAGAGTCATATTTTTGCGCCGTTTATTCTTTATTTCGGTTGCACATGGCAACCCTCGTACATTGTAGACAAATGAAACTTTCACATTTGCTTTATTTCTAGCATTTATCGACTACTAAAGCCACTAAAATAACGATCAGACTTTAGATCGCTGTCACTGGTTTGCACAAAGTGTATCGCAGAGGCATTGGGGAACCCAAGGTCTCCTTCTGTGGCAAAGGCAATGACTCACCGGTGTATCCTGTCACAAGAGTTTGGTAAAAAGGGTGAAAATCAACGGAAGACAACACTTTTTGCATTGGTGCTGCTGTGTGCACAGCGGTGCGTACGTTAGCAACAACGATAAAGCTACATGCAGCAATGTTTTTCAATCTCTGATGTTTCTGTTTTTGCACAGAATTTACAGAATTTCGCACATGGTGTGATTTTAGACTAAACTGAAGAGGACAATTGAAAAATAACTTCAAAGTTTTTACGCTTTTCAGCAAGCTTTTAAACAACAAACGCGGCGCAAAAATATGACTCTTATGTACTTGTATCCGTGTGTACCACATCAGAGACTTGAAGAGCGTTGTCGAGCCAAGTCTTTCACTAATTACACAAGGCCATATTCCTCCTTTTATATGCGTCTCCCGCATTTTTAGATAATGATGTTTATGATCAATTATGCTACACAGAAATATTTCTTCTGCGACTCAATGCGTTTTGCTTATATCGGACACAGAAAACGCCTGCTGAACATTTTACTGAACAATTTGTTCACCTGCCACTGGCGGGCTGAACACAAATCTGCGTGACCGCAACCTTAAGTACGAGTCTCCTCGTCACAGCAAGTCATGCCGTCATCGCACTGGCTCACTTCGCAAGCGCACTCTATCGCAGAATAAAATGGATCATATTCTTACAGATTCTTTCGGAAATAACGTCTGTGATAATAAATTTTATGTTTTGATTCTATTCCACACGTTATGTAGTGCAATGCTTCAACCTTAAGTGTTTGAATATTCACGTCCAAAGTTTCCATATTTTTGTTCAGTATTTTTCATGACAACAATGTAATCCATTTTTATGCAGCCAAAACATCGTCGAATGAAGAAAACGGATGCTCTCTATTTCAGTGAGTGTTGTCTTACAGGCCCCACCATGGGTAAAAATGGGTAAAAACAGTGACATTTTAACTGCACAATAAAATCGTACAAAAAACAAATATACGAAAAAGTCAAAATCAATCATAACCAACACGGAAAACCAGAAAATCACAAGCAAAACGCATTTGCCTCTTGGTCGAACGACAGTGGCATCTCACGCGTGCGACCACTGAAAAATGCGGCAAACCAATTTGGGGTAAAACCCGCCACTGCGAGTTTTTTTAAACCATTTATACACCTCCGCACCGAAAAAAAACGCAGCTAACGCCGCAGCGAACACAGTGCATTTGAAGAGTTTCTATTACGAAAACCAAAAACCAATCGGACCAAAAACTTACCAAAAAACAATTTTACCCAAAAATCACTCACGCAGCACAACGCATGAACAGATGGTCCCGGTTGAACTCGCCTCGACCTTCTCGGGCACAATGACATTCCAATAGCAGGTCTATTCGAGATATCAAAAACTGTAATTGTCCAGAGAGCATCCATGAAACGTTGGACGGAATCTGACCAATCAGTTCGTAGTTTACGGCTCGTTCGAGTTCCTGGAAAAATGTTGTTTTTTTAACTTTCCCTTTTTTAGTCCATGTGTGAGAACCGAACGCATTTTTCCCCGTAACACGTGGTTTCAGAGCGTGGTTTGTTTCAGTGCAACAGCCGCACACACCAGCGCAGTGCGTCGGCGCCAGTGCTAGTGCGTTTGTCTGTCAGTGCCTGCCTGTGATTGAAACGCACGTGTGAAACCACACGCTCATCAGACCGCGAGTTCTGCGGGCAGCCAATGAAAATCGAACAACCGGTCACATCGATCGAAAACAAAGCAGCTATAGTCGCGTTGCCCTGGCTGATTTGTAGTATATGAGCTGATTGGTGCGTGAACACGCATGCGCCATGCACTCGGTGCTGCCGCACACTCCGCCTTCTCGGCGATGAATGCACGCATCACGTGATCGATCACCAATCAATCAGCGGGTGCTAAAAAAGTTTTCACGGGTTTATGCTGTTTACTTTCAACGGTTCGAAATCGTCTGCAGTGTACGTGATGTTGTTCCACTTCAATAGTAACACCATCACCGGTACATCCGACGGGTAAGCCACGCCCACGCGAACGAGACACGTCAGACGCACTGAAGAGACGATCTCCTGGGTCACTTATTTGCCGTGGTTGTTTTGAAAAACAATGGTCACAGGCTCAGTGCCAAAACAAAAACGTCGAAGCACAACTGCAACACCAAGACACCAACCGTCGGCTCTGTCGAAAGCGGCCATATAAAACAGTCCCGTTGTTGGTAGCGTGAGATTGAGTTGTGTGCAAACGGCGCGTGTCGCTGGATGCGTCTGCAGAAAAAAGTGAATTCTGACTCCACTGAAATACCGTATTACCCCCATTAACCCCCCCCCCCCCCACCCACTAATAAACCCTCACCCCCACGACAAATTTCCGAATAATCCTCCCCCCACAAATAATCCCCCATGGGGGTTAATTGGAAACCTGTTTGAAACACATACCCAGCGAATTCAGTGGCTGAATGCAGTAACATAGGTGAAATTGTGGGTCAATGGTCATCTATAAACCCGCACACTTTCCCACGCCTGGGTTTACACTCATTTTGTATACCGGGTTTGCGCAACCACACGCTTGTTATGATGCATGCTGTTATTTCGTTTTATGTTTTATGTTTTTCCAATAGAAATCTTTTTTAATTACATTGTTTACTTTTCTTATAATGCTCACATGTGTTGACAGCTGACATGTGTATGTCTAAAACATATACATTTGTGTAATGCATATTTACACGCGCGTTCCTGAAAGCTGGCAGCAGTTCTGTAGAGTTCTTGGTCAACTTTGCCACTGGAAAGGGGTCGCATCTTTGTCACTGGTACAACTGCTAATATTGTACTCTTGTGACAGATTTTGTTGACAATTTTTCCTTGATAAAAGGCTTGCGAAGCCTTAGGTCACCTACAGAAGTCGGTTGTTGGCCTTTGCCCAACACTGACAGTGACTGCTTTGGTGTTGATCCAAAAGGAAATGGTGTTTGCAACTGAGAAGACAAAGACAATTTAGTGACAATCGTCTGTTCCTTCTCTTGATTCTATAAGCCACCCGTTTATTCACTCCCAACCATCAAATATAAGCAAGTTAGGTAACTGGGTGGCAATAACTGTTTTCGAAATTCGAAATATAAAGCAACGGAAAGCAAAACATATGCAAAAACATGAAGCGGAATATTTCTTAAGTCCAAACTTGTGCGAGCATGCGCACACCCGGTATAAAATACGTCATGTGCCATGGGTTTATAGATGTCGCATTGTTTATAGATGACACCAAATCGAAATTGTGCTACCAAAGGCCCCAAAGGGATGAGTTAATGGTAATTTCATTACAAAAGGCTGTTACAAAAGAAAATCTCTGTGAAAAGTAGAAGTTTCTGCGACTTTCTTGCCTGCCATGCAAGGTATTTTTGCCATTTTACAACAAACCCCCACCTCTAGAATTTGTTTGTAAATAAACCCCCCAATAAACCCCGCCCCTAAAAGTCGCTGACGTATTAATCCCCCATGGGGGTTTATTGGAGGTCATACGGTATATAAAAAAACGCATTCATGAAGCAGTATTTAGTGACCGCGAAGCTATGTTTTAACACAGCTACGCGTCACTAAATATTGTTTCATGAATGCCACTTAAGACGTGCAAGGAACAGTTTCTGGAATGACGGTTTTTTTATTATTTACTTATTCTCTGTATCTGAGTGAACGAAAAACTGAGTGATTGAATTGAAGCAAACCAAAAAAAAAGTTTCAGCTCGAAGACGGTGCATTCTGTTCCAAACGCTGTTACACCGTCACAAGCATGGCCGTGGTGGAACATTGCGCTGTGGCCCCGAGTGCTGCGTCCCCTGACCCTTGCAGTGTCTTCAAACAGGGACTGGCGCGAGTTTTATAAAACGTAGCAGTTCAATAGTGCTACGTCACTGAACGCCGACATCAATTCAGGAGTCAACAAATTTCAGTTTCCTCGCGTCACATTGAACAGCAAACATTGATGAATTTGCTGCATGAAAAAAGCGAAACTGTGATGTTGCTTGATTTTCATTCAGGGGCTAAGTGATGTGGCACTATTGGACTACTTTGCTTTTATAAAAGTGGCCCCTGGACTGTTGTAACAACAGTAACCAAACCACCAACCACAAACTCCTCAGCGGTCATGTTCTTCCAGCGTGTCAAGCGTGTCAGTATCTTCGTCGGCATTCCAACGTAGCTCGCCAGTTCGTCGACGCGCGGAACTTTGTTCAGCTCTGTGGGGGGAAATTTTTTTGCTGTAAATTCGTTTCCTGCATTTAGTTTTCTACTGATGAAACACTATTGCTGTTTGTTGTTGTTGTTAATGTGGTGTTTGTTGTTGCTATTTGTTGTTCGACATCGCCACAACACTCTTGAGTGTCAAGCAATGTGCAACGAATATTTCTGTTTTCGAGACATCTTAGCCGTTTTTTGAACAACAGAACGCTCAGGCTCACCAAGCATTTTCAGTTGCGAGTGCAATGAGTGTCGTGCTTCCAAGCGGTTGGTTACGGCGGCGATGATTTGCTGAAGACAAACACACATGAACGTTACTGAAGCAGATACACAGTTACTGATTGAAACACAATTGACAAACAAAAAAAAACATTGAGAGCCAGGATTTACTCAATCACTAAAATCCGAAATCGGGCTTAAAATCACTGGTGTCCGTAGAACAGAGTTTAGAGTCTTGACACCTCTCCAGGCGACGGTATTGGTAAACGTATTGGTGCCCCGTTACCCGAAGCCGAAACCCATTAAAATGTCGTACCTTCGAGTCTCCGAAATTGGCGCGTACTGCAAATAAAAAAAACACAGACAAACACGCGCACACGAACGCACCTGAATCAAGCTGCAGCCGTGCAACGCGTCCGCTCTGTCCCGGCACTCGATCTCACGCGGCAACGGCACCTTCAGACCGGCTGCCCTCTGCGTCCAGTAATACGCGTAGCCGACGGTGCTCGCGTGCTCGCACAGGGTGATGCTGAATGCGAGAATAGCTGTGTGCATGAGAACGGCATGGCTGATTTGGTTGCATTGCATGCTGATTGGTTGGTTGTGTGCTGCGGCCAGTGCTTGTCTACAGTAGAACGCTAAATTATAGGCAATCAACTGATTGGCTGCTATTACGGTATGCACCGCCAAAGCCAAACCAACCCGAACTGTTGCAGTTTCATGTCGCCTGTCGGGTTTGGGCACTCCAAGCCGCGATCATCGTTTGTCGACACCAAATCAGCCAGCAACGTGTCCGACGAGAATAGTTCGCTGCACCATCGTAAAGTATGTGTCATCATTTTTTTTAGATTCTGCGACGTAGAAAGGAAACTAGTTTCAATCTTTATGTGGCCATTCAAATCGCCCAAGTGACTCGGCCCTATTTAGGCGACTCGAATCACTTTGCCAATTTTGAATTCCCGCGTCATGCATGGAAACTGTTTACCCATCTACGAGCGCATTGAGTCTAGGGTAGAAACTAAAAGAGAATACCGACAGCAAGAAAAAGTGGCGCCTTACGATGCTCGGAGGGTGGCATCGGCCAAATCGAGCTCGCAGCGCACCGTGGTGATGTCGAGTTCGCTCAGATAACGAAAGTCCATGCGGCACGCAGCCACATCTGGTCGTACGAAAAAGCACACAATTACTGGTTGCAGAGTGAAAATGCGCACAGCGCTCGCTAGATTCTAGTATTCGCCTGATTGGCTGGTGCATACAGTCGAACTTTAAATTATAGGGAATCAGATGATTCGTTGGCGGTGACCACGTGCATGCATGTGTTTCTGTGCAGGCATTGCTGTGAGGAGGCGGAGTTTGGTTTGCACAGAAAGCATGCACACCGTAATCACCAACGAATCAGCTAGCTGATTCCCTATAATTTAGAGTTCGACTGTACAGCGCTGGCTAGATCATGCGGATGCGCGAGCGAGCGCCAGCGAGCGGACAGCGCATCACGCATTATATGAGCCGTTATACCCCAGCGCGCTTTTTCCAAAATTGCTCGCTGCGTGCAGCGAGCATACTATAAGCTACAAAGCTGCTCTGGTGCACACGAAACGAACACCCAAAGTTGTGTTCTGAGCCGCGAAAAAATTTTCATCGGACTACTTTTCATGCGCTGTAGAGACGAAAAACCTATTCTGAAAACAGTGTTACTTATTTTCCTTGGTATTTTTTTTTCTGGTATGTAATCATATGTGTTCGCCCTTTCAATTTTTACCTGGGACACTTTCACAGTCGAACAAAAATGTTTCCTGGGGTAATTCCACCTGGAGATTTTGAAAATTGGGTTAATTTTTTGCCTCGACCCCTTTTTTGGGTAAAAAATTGGGCATTTTTCAAAAATCGAAGGGTTTTTACCTGGTTTCAAGTGTTCGCCCTTTCAATTTTTACCTGCGACACTTTCAGAGTCCAACAAAAAAGTTTCCTAGGGTAATT
The DNA here is from genome assembly GCA_030248135.1 of Theristus sp. LFF4_11. Taxonomy (NCBI): domain Eukaryota; kingdom Metazoa; phylum Nematoda; class Chromadorea; order Monhysterida; family Xyalidae; genus Theristus; species Theristus sp. LFF4_11. The sequence goes on from JASANC010001886.1 coordinate 22,801, forward strand.
TCATCTGAAATTTTTGAAAATCAGGTTAATTTTTTGCCCCAACCCTTGTTTGAGGCAAAATTTTGGCATTTTTTAAATTTCAAAGGATTTTTCCTGGTTTCAAGTGTTCGCCCTTTCAATTTTTAGCTACGACACCTTCACAGTCGAATAAAAAAGATTCCTGGGGCAATTTCATACGAAGATTTTAAAAATTTGGTTTATTTTTTTGCCCGGGCACTTTTTTAAGTTAAAATTGTGCATTTTTTGAAAGTTCGTAGCATTTTGACTGGGTATCAGTTTTTCACTCTTACAAATTGTTTCTGTGCTACTAAAAATAATAGGAAAAGGTCTAGTCCGTAGGAATTCAATGCGCTGATCACGGATTTTGGGTTAGTTTTCTTACGTGAGCAACTCTAGATGCTGAATCGGGACGATTTCGGGCGAATCGGCCGTGGAAATTGGCGAAATCGGTCCAGAAACGAAAAACAAGAAAAGGGTGTTTTCCAGGGTAATTCAATGCGTTGATTACGAATTTTGAGTTAGTTTTCTTACGTGAGCAACTCTAGATGCTGAATCGTGACGATTTCGGGCGAATCGGCCGTGGAAGTTGGCGAAATCGGTCCAGAAACGAAAAACAAGAAAAGGGTGTTTTCCAGGGTAATTCAATGCGCTGATCACGGATTTTGGGTTAGTTTTCTTACGTGAGCAACTCTAGATGCTGAATCGTGACGATTTCGGGCGAATCGGCCGTGGAAGTTGGCGAAATCGGTCCAGAAACGAAAAACAAGAAAAGGGTGTTTTCCAGGGTATTTCAATGCGCTGATCACGGATTTTGGGTTAGTTTTCTTACGTGAGCAACTCTAGATGCTGAATCGTGACGATTTCGGGCGAATCGGCCGTGGAAGTTGGCGAAATCGGTCCAGAAACGAAAAACAAGAAAAGGGTGTTTTCCAGGGTAATTCAATGCGCTGATCACGGATTTTGGGTTAGTTTTCTTACGTGAGCAACTCTAGATGCTGAATCGTGACGATTTCGGGCGAATCGGCCGTGGAAGTTGGCGAAATCGGTCCAGAAACGAAAAACAAGAAAAGGGTGTTTTCCAGGGTAATTCAATGCGCTGATCACGAATTTTGAGTTAGTTTTCTTACGTGAGCAACTCTAGATGCTGAATCGTGACGATTTCGGGCGAATCGGCCGTGGAAGTTGGCGAAATCGGTCCAGAAATGAAAAACGAGAAAACGGTTTTTCCAGGGTAATTCAATGTGCTGATCACGGATTTTGGGTTAGTTTTCTTGTATGAGCAACTCTAGATACTGAATCGTGACGATTTATGGTGAATCGGCCGTGGAATTTAGCGAAACCGGTCCAGAAATGAAAAACAAGAAAACGGTGTTTTCCATGGTAATTCATTACGCCGATCACGGCTTTTGGGTCAGTTTTTCTTTTGTGAGCGATTCTAGGTACTGAATCGTGACGATTTTGGGGAATCGGCCGTAGAAATGGCACAGGAGAAATCGGCCTAAAAACGAAAAATGAAAAACCTGAGTTGTCCGGGGTTCAGAAGAATGTGTGACCAACGAATTGTGATTTTGGTCCGATCTTCGGGGCTTATGTAAAAGTCAGAATATTATCTAAAAATGCGTGAGACGCATATAAAAGGAGGAATATGGCCTTGTGTAAGCAGTGAAAGACTTGGCTCGACAACGCTTTTCAAGTCTCTGATGTGGTACACACGGATACAAGTACATAAGGGTCATATTTTTGCGCCGCGTTTTTTTTTTGAAGCACGCCCCCCACCGATTCCGGAAACCCGAAGGTACCAAACTCCGGTGGGATTGGGGAATGGACGGCTCACCATCCCGTGGAACCAATACCCTCGGCATGTGAGGGGGGCAGCCTCTAAGCCCCGCTCTGTCCTGGGGGCACCAGTGATCTTAGCCCGATTTCGGTTTCGGTGGCCTGCGGTCGCTATATCCCCGGAGGGCAGCGAATCCGAAAGTTTTCGTTTTCGTTTTCGTTTTGCTGAAAAGCGTAAAACTTTGAAGTTATTTTTTAATTGTTCTCTTCGATTTAATCTAAAATCACGCCATGTGCGAAATTCTGTAAATTCTGTGCAAAAACAGAAAAATTAGAGATTGCAAAACATTGTTGCATGTAGCTTTTTCGTTGTTGTTAACGTACGCACCGCTGTGTACACACCAGCACCAGTGACAAAAAGGAGTTGTCTTCCGTTGATTTTCACCTTTTTTACCGGTGTCACCTTCAACTAGTGTGGCAGGATAAACCGTCTGTCCCGTGAGTCATTGCCTTTGCCACAGGAGACCTTGCGTTCCGCAATGCTTCTGCGATACAATTTGTCCTGAACAAACCAGTGTCAGCGAGCTAAAGTCTGATTGTTATTTTAGTAGTTTTAGTGGTCGCTAAATGCCCGAAATCCGCAAATGTGAAAGGTCATTTGTCTACAATACAAAGCACGAGGGTTGCCATGTTCAACCGAAATCATAAATAAACGGCGCAAAAATATGACTCTTATGTACTTGTATCCGTGTGTACCACATCAGAGACTTGAAAAGCGTTGTCGAGCCAAGTCTTTCACTGCTTACACAAGGCCATATTCCTCCTTTTATATGCGTCTCACGCATTTTTAGATAATGGTAGTATTCGCTGATTGGCTGATGCATACACGACACATGCATTTCGGTTCGACACACTTTACAATGAAGCTATTCAACGTCAGTTTTGGCTTTGTGGTGTCAGTCCGCAGCCGACACAAAGCAAAAACTGACGTTGAACCTCGTTTTTACGCATATATGCGTGGCCACAAGCGAACCCAAATAAAGTTATTGTTTACCAACCGGGCACTTTCACCGTGATTCGCACGCACATCGGGTGCATGTCCAGGATTTGATGTTTGCGAGCGTCGATTGCCTCGGAGATCGTGCGATGGCGGCGTTTCGCCGACGACACTGAAACGCACACACTTACAGTCTAAATGCGCGTTCATGAAGCAGTTTTTCAGTGGCGTGTAGCTGTGTACAAACATAAAGCTACGCGGTCACTAGATACTGCTTCATGAATGTTGCTTAACTCTATAAAATATCAAACAAGCTGAATGGTGGGTGGTCACGTGTGATGGTTTGATTGATTCTATGCAAACCAAACCACGCCTATAGGCCCGTTTAGCCGTCCGGACGTTGACGCACGTCGCCGTACAGACAGACACGGACGCATAAACGATGACGTGAGATGAAGTGACGTGCCGCATGGTTTTAGAATTTTTGCTCGTTTATGCGTCCGTACGGCGACGTGCGTCGACGTTCAGACAGATACAGACGCATAAACGATGACGTGCCGTGAAGTGACGTGCCGTGACGTGCCGGATGGTTTTAGAATTTTTGCTCGTTTATGCCCCTGTACGGCGACGTGCGTCGACGTTCAGACAGATACAGACGCATAAACGATGACGTGACGTTCCGTGACGTGACGTTGCATTTTAGGTTCTGCCCTAAAAAGCCGTACGTCAGCGAGCAAAATTCAATCAAGTTGTGTGCCAAATTGAAATTGAATATATGCGACAACAACCAATTTTGACTGGAGAATGGAGATTGCAACTCAAATTCGAAACAACCCACAGATTCAAGTCTTTTGAAATTTCATCTTTCGCTCAAGTCTTTTGAGCAGTTCATTCAATGCAGAGCAGAAGAACAGGCGAAAACACATTGTGTTTTTCAACAGTGCGCGTGCACAAATGGTTTGCTGCGGCTGCACAATTGCTTTGCAGCAATAACACGGACTATACAGGCAGCAGCAACCATGACACCATGGCGCAGTGGTTCGTTCAGGGTTCGACTCTCAGAATGTGCAGATGAAATTTTCGCATTTTTTGCCGCACGACAAATTCTTTGGTGTTCTGTGGATTGCTATGATTTCAAAACAAAGTCACTCACAAATTTGCATCCAGCCCTTCAGGCTCTGGTATTTTGTTGTGAATAGCCAGGGAATCGGCTAATTGCTTGGTGATCGTGATGCATACATTTTGTGCAAACCTTTCTCAGCCTCCACACAGCAATGCCTGCACAGAAAGCATGCATCAGGTGACCACCAACCAATCAGCTGATTCACTATAATTTAGAGTTCGTCTGTGGAGTTCATGTGATGACTGAAACTCACTGAATTAGTGAATTCACTGAATAAAAGCTAAACTGCTGACATTTTTGTTTAAGAATACAGAAAATAATCCGAAAAATTGTCTATTGATAAAATTGATAAAATCGAACTTTGACGCACGGCTTTTTAGGGGAGAACCTAAACCCTTCCGGCACGTCACGGCACGTCACGTCATCGTTTATGCGTCCGTATCTGTCTGAACGTCGACGCACGTCACCGTACAGGGGCATAAACGAGCGCGTGTTCTAAAACCATCCGGCACGTCACGGCACGTCACGGCACGTCACGTCATCGTTTATGCGTCCGTATCTGTCTGAACGTCGACGTACGTCGCCGTACAGGGGCATAAACGAGCTCGAGTTCTAAAACAAAACGTGACGTGCCGTGACGTGCCGGGATTGCTCTTTTTGCAGCATAAACGAGGTTTGACGTGACGTGACGTGCCGTGCCGGATGCAAATACGGACGGCTAAACGGGCCTTATGTCGGATATGTTATAGAGTTAGACTATTTTAGCCATATTTTCTGTTCCGTTTATTCAGCCAGCACTCGAGTACGCTAAAAATATGTCAAAGTCATTCTATTCATTCAAAGTTGCGCTTAACTACGAAAGCACCATAGACAGTGATTCAGAATTACATAGACAAACAATGGCTGGGTTCTGTAAACCTGACTGTGAATTGTACAAACTTGCGGCAGCCAAAAGACCCAAAGGTCAAAAGTATCCAAACCCACCGGTTGACGCGCCGGCAGTTAACGTTTCGGTGGTCGACTGCTGATTGGTTGCTTTCGAAGCAGCAACGCGCTGTGAGCGCCCTCTGTCGGATTTGTGTCGTGTCAGCGAGGCGGAACGGCTGTGGTTTTTTCACTTTTTTTTCCTTTTCTTCAGAAACAAACTGAATCAACTCAGTTGAGCGAGATGGTCTTGTCAACGTCGTGGCTTGGGTGGTAGCGCGTTGGACTCTTGTCTGCTCGTTCGGGGGGTCGAGCCCCGCCGAGGGGTGTATAGGCACTTAATTTATGGCAGAAAATTCGATGGGCGCCCTACTCGACGCTTTTCTGGGTAACACCGGTTAAAAATATCACCGAAAATGCTGGTTGTTCGTTCGTATGGTGAAACAAAAACAAAAACAAAAAAGCGCCCAAAAGCCCCGAAATAGGCATTTACCACTCTCAAAGGTTCATAAATACGCAAGAACACAATCACAACTCAATTCGTGGACATTGTCTGAAATGTCTGACAGAATTGTCTGAGAGCCAGAACTGCACAACAACAAAAAAAACTTGCGTAATGTTTCACAATTAAACAACTAAACCAAATAGAATTCTCAATGATGCCTGAGCGATGGTCGAAAATTGAAACCGAACCCAGAAAAAACTTGGAAAACCAATAAAAATCCCCCATTTCAGAGAAACCCCAACTGAGCACACACACACCTGGAGGCAGATTTCGATGCCACAGGGGTCCTACTACGCGAGCGACCCTGGCCTGCAGAGGGCGAATGGCCGCGCGGTACCGAGGGTGCCCGCAGGTGGTCAGTAGCGGGCTTTGCTGGTTGACTGCCGCTGTTTTTAGCGGAGTCCTCGATTTCGCCCCTCGCGCAGCCACCGTCGCCTTCCGCTCCGCTGTCTTCTGCAGAAAACAACAAAACGTCGCCAAAGACTGTTGCGATGCCGTGCTGCTCTGCCAGACGACCGTACACTTTCTGGTTGCAATTCGATTGTTGCCCAGTGAAGCCAGTGCAATGTCCGTGGTGGGGGCGTGTCGTGGCTGTGCGTGCGCTAAACCGAATTGCGAAAAACAACTAATTGCTAAACTCCGAAAGCAAACAGACACACCGGGTGAGTCGGTCGCTGAGAGCACACTGCAGCCGGTTGTATTTTGAGTGCGTCGCAATGCGAGCGCTTGCGCGTCCTCGATGTTGCCAAACACGGAGACTTGTGTCGTGTCGCTGCCGCCTGCAGAACAACCCGTACATTTACATTCTCCTTCTTTCTACAGTCTTACTTTAAATTATAGGGAATCAGCTGATTGGTTGGTGGTGACGTGATGCGTGCTTTCTGCGCAGGACGACAGACGCTTCACCGCATGCAATGCCTGCACAGAACGTATGCATCACGTGACGTGTGACCACCAACCAATCAGCTGATTTCCCTATTTAGAGTTCGACTGCGAACCAGAAAGTATTCGCGCACTAACCCATGATATCGATGTATGCCTGAGTTTGCAGGTACAGATAGAACAGCGGCGCCGGTAGGTGTTGCGCAGACGTGCGCTGTTCCGTTGTTCGTTCAAATTGCATTTTCATTGTCTGCTGCAGCGGGCGGGTGCACTGGAAAGGACCACTTGACGTTCGATTCGATAAAAACAACAATAACAACAAGATGTTCATTGCTCGTATCTCTGTTTCTGCGCTTTCAATGGCACGCATCGACAAGACATCAGCTTCATACTTGACGGGGCAATTCAAAATACTGTGAAGTGAAGACTGAAACCTTTTAGGCCCTGAGGCAATGCTGAAATGCGGCGTCAAACACGAAACTAATTTCCTTTCAAAATATGTGGTGCAAAAACCGCGCAATACGTCGCAGAATTAAAAAAACGACATTTTTTTCTCTGGCCAACATTCCAATCTGCAAAAGTCACCTGCACTACTCACCTCCAGTACGGCCTGCACCTGCGGTTTCAAATCAGCCAACACTTGAGCGCGACGATTAATGTCACTGGAAAGCGCCTGCATTTTTTTGTCCTTCTCATCCAACTCGTCGATCAGCCTGAGAAAAAAACTCATTTTTTTAATTTTGAAAACTGTCAACTGATTGGCTATGTCGAAGCTGTCGTTTGTGAGACAGTTATGTCGCTGTTGTTATTCGAGTCTGAACACCAAAATCACGCAGAAAATTCCCGGTATAGTTTGTGTGTTTCGGTCAGAAATCACTCTAAATTTCCCGTTTTTTTTCACTCCATTTGAATTTCACTGGAGAATAAAGAAGCGAATTGTCGAGAGTACGACATAAAAAAGGTAGTGGTGTCTTTGAAACATGTCACGGAAAAAGACTTGTCACATTAAGTAAGACTACTGATTTTTTGAAAAACAAACAAACAAAAACATCCAAACTGACTGTTTCCGCTGTCGAAGTTCAAAGTTCAAACGAGCTAACCGAAGCTCATGCGGATTGTTCTTTGTTATTTCCTTAAAATGCCAAAAAATACACATTTTTCAAAGGCACAGTGGTGAAATGAACTTATGAGGGATTGGGGAATTTACATCGCCTGCTATGTATCACCATTTCTGTAATGCAGTAAAACTTCGAGGACTTGTTTTCAAATTTGTATTGCATGGAGTTACGGTATCACTATGTTGTGGCTCTCAACACAATCTCGAATGGACCCTGCAAACTCCACCACCATTAAAAGAGGGAATGAAAATGTGACTGATGACGTGTGGAATGGCAGAATTTTGACCTTTTTGACTTCACAACTTTCCACCAACTAACCGGGTTCAAAATCTCTGTTGGCGCAGACTTGATGAACTCCTCTAGAGGAATCATGTCGATTTTTTCGTCTGCCGATCTACAAAAAAACTATTCTTGAAGTGCACCAATACGAGTTTCAATCTTGCCACAATTTTGACAATTTGACCGCCAAAAATACAATTAAGCAGCTGATAAGCAGCAGTTAGAAAAAACTGCGTACCACACCTGCACGCATGGCAATTGTCGACTTATTGGTCGCCTGATATTCAAAGCGGGATCCGTGTTTTTATGGCCTCTCTTGAAAATCAGGTGACAAGCCATTCGAATAAAATGCCCGATGGTTTACATCGGGTTTTAGTTTTCTTTTACGGCAACATTTTCTTGCGCGTTGCAAAACCGTCAGACTGCCGTAGAAAAGCAACCAATCAGCATTCTGTCATCAAACCGCAAACCACCAATCACCGGGACGCACTTGAATTGCGTGCACCGTTCAATCTCTTTTTGCAGATGCTGAACCTCGTGCACCACATTCTGCAACTGTAGATAATGCTCGTCAACTTTGCTGCGTTCCTGCAAAAAAACGTTTTTTTTTGTTTTGCAATCGTTTTCCACTGTTTTATGAAACAAAATCAGCACCGTTGTCTGAAAATCGGCAATTCTGTTAGAAAAACGCCCGTGACGAAGAACAGACAAACACACTGGCAAAAAGCGCTGCAACATTATGCTGCGCATGTTGCAGCTTATGTGTGTTTTGTAGTCCCGCTCTGAAGTCTGAACGTCCCATAGTTTTCAAATACACAGGCGAACGTATATGCGACGTTACTTAGTCCTAGTTTGAAGACAAGACACATGTAAACAATCAGTGGTCAATTATACAGATCATACAGACGATAGTACAACAGCGAGCTTATCAGCAATGTGTGTGTGTGTGTGTGCCTGTGAGTATGTGTCTGCCTGCTGCAACATTAGCTGAGTACACTGTCTTCAACTAGGACTGAAAAAATACTGTTTTTGTTTTGTCACTGCGTAATATCAATGATCGAGTAGTTTATTTATTGAACTTTTATCAAACATGGAACTTGAGAAACTCATTGCACAATCTGCAGTAAAGGATTACACAAAAACGGTCAAATTAGATTACCACTCCGAACCTGTGCCAATGAGCCGTTCAATTGCCGATTCGCAAAATGTACCAATCGATTTTGACGACGCATCTGCAGCATGCCCAGTTGTATCTGATTTGCTAAATCCGTGTTTTCCTCTGGCTGAAAAAATGTTCCACACGTTTTCAACCGTTCTTTTATTTACTGCGGGGACAGATACGCGTCATCTCAGGCTGTTTTTAAAAATTAGGTTTTGAGCATAGTTATCCTCGTGGCGTGGGTGGTAGCGCGTTAGACTATTGTCTGTGCGTTCGAGGGATCGAGCCCCGCCAAGGGGTGTATAGGCACTTAACGACAGAAAACTCGATGGCGTTCTGTACGCTTTTCTGAGTGAGCGCTGGCTTAAAAACATCGCCTAAAATCACCGTTAATTCATTCGTTTTTGAATTTTTGTTCTCCTACAAATGTTTCGTAAAGACAATAACAATGTATAGCCATCATTCAGACTTGTCAGTGTACCTTGAAACTAGCCTAGCACCCACAGAATTTTCACGAGAAGACCAAACTAACTAACCACAGAAGTTTCACCAGAAGGTCAACGACGATAATAACACACGGTTAGAAAAACGTTTTGAACGAAAACCACGGACCGTTTTCGTCAATGGTATTCGACGAAACGCATTGCGCATCTGCTCGCACTGTGCGATATAGGGCGCCTCGGAGCCGGGCACATCGAGGCTCGCTGCCAATTCGTCGTCGACTTTGTAGAATTGCTGAAACAATGAGAACCACGTGCAGTGCCATTACATGAAGCAGTATTTACTGACGCGTAGCTGTGTTTGAACGTGAACCTGTCAATTTTCACAGAGGGAACTTGATCGGAGAGTTAATAGAAAATAGCCACAATAGGGCGTCTGATTTCAACCAAACAAGACACATTCGTTGTTCTCTCTATAATGCAAAGTGTCACATGTGCTCTGTAGTCCACTAAGTGACAGGGTTTCAACAAACCTACTGTAATAGACATACTTTGACGGTCAGCGTTCTCGGTGTCTGCTGCTTCAAACGTGGCTTTACTTTTGTCGTGCCGCCGGAGGCGGAGCCACCAGACGAGGATACCGCCGGTTTCTCATCCGCCTGCCGACGATTCACGTTGGTTGTTGGCATTTTTTTCGCTGGTGAAATTGCTGAATTTTGATTCGCTAAGAGTTTTCACATTGGTCATCACAAAAAGTTGAAATTCAGTTCTACGGTCGAACTCTAAATTACAGGGAATCAGCTGATTGGTTAGTTATGACGTGGTCATGCTTTCTATGCAGGCATTGCTGTTGTTGTTTTATTCGGCGCTTTAAAGCGTCAGGCAAATGTGCAAGGAAACAGGTTCCAATCCAGCAAGCTGGCTACACAGTCAGCTGTGGGGGGGGCGGAGTTTGGTTTGCACAGAAAGCATGCATGCACGTGATCACCCAACCAATCAGCTGATTCCCTATAATTTAGAGTTCGACCGTACCGTGAACCGACGGCTTATTTTATAATAAACATGAGATATTGCGCTTTTACGGCAAGCAAACCGCACCGTTTCATCTTTCACTTCAAAGGATTCTTAGGTTTGTTGTTTTTATAATGGATTTTATTCGGTCGGTCGTGTGAACGATACAAGACAGACCAGAAATATATAACAATGAAACAGGACTAGTCTGAGCAAATTTTGAATAGCGTATAACGTATAGTAAACATCATACAACGGCAATAACAATGACACCAATACCTGCATCTAAAAACGCTACACAAGGTCTAAGAACTCATCAACAACAAAAAAAAACTGACTTTGATGCAGTTGGTCTCATTGAAGGTCGGTTCTTCATGATCACTACATGTTTTAAAAAATGCCAAGCAATCAGTTCAACAAACCCTTCAATAAAACAAATTAAAAAGTACTTCAACGAAAATCACTGAAACCCACTGAAGCCAGCGCCCGCCGCACCACCAGATTCGTTCTGCACCCTAATTTGATAAGCCTGCATCACTCGCTGAAACGATTCCGTGTAACGATCCATGCAGTTGCTGAGGCATTGCTGAAAAAAAACCGAGAAAAATTGTTTAATGTATTTCATTGGGACAGTGATTTCGTCCACGGAATCAAAGAGCACCAAAAGTGAGCCTAAACGGCCACTGCTTTGGCATTCCATCCACAGCCAGACGAGGTTCGAAACACTTTTCAGATGATGCTTGCATGCATCTCTTTCCAGAGAGTGAATAGAACTTTTGCGAATAAAAATCAACGGATGAAAAAAGTAACTGGCTGAACACGTTCGAAATGGCGGTGGATTCGTTATCATCAAAGGCGCTGCTATTTTAACAGTATCGTGTTTTTTTTTGTTCATGAAACTGCAACACCACTGTTTGAGAACAGAATGTAGTGCTTGTCTTCTGACAAGGACTTCGAATCCAGCACACTGCATTCCATGCAATGACGACCACCAACCTGATCATATTTGTCGAGTGCTGTGCCCGGCTTTGTGAGGCACTTTTTTATACATTTGCTTGAGATTCGCTGGAAAGACAAAAAAACACCTGTATGAAGTTAAGCAAGGTCTGTTACCTGGAAAATGAAGCAATAAATTACTGCGACAAGTGGTCTTTCATTATCATTCTGCAGGTGAAATCAGAGGCATAAAAGGTCAAATTAGCACAAATTCCAACAATGTTGAATTGATGATTTTTTCCATCTAGTTCCAAATAAACTGCAACAATGCCGACTCAGTTATGCATTGAGAAACCAAGCAACCCAGCTGCAGGGTGGTGTGGTTCTACTAGCAATTCGGTCTGGCCAACATCATATGCAGAAGAGGGGTGGCCTCATCAGTGATGTGTCCCCTCTTGAACCACTTGAGATAAAAGTTCAAAAATGAACAAAAGTAAGAATGCTCCGAACCTGCACCAGCTCCTGCACATTTGCGACTGCCACCTGAGTTCGAATGGTGTCAATCAATTTCGATCGATCCGCACTCGACATATTCGATAAATCGAGGTTGGCGCCGGCCATTTTTTGTTCTTGACGATTTTACGAAATCACCCGTAAAAATGCGGACTGATGTATCTGATATTTGAGGCTGAAAAAAATCCCTTTCCGTTGAAAAAACGCACACCGGAAAACCATCTCGATACAGCTTCAGTATTGTTTCGCTTGAAGAATTTGAACATTCGACACAAAGCAAATTCACACCGAAACAACGCAGTGGTTAACAATATTGCAGGAACTTTTATTCGCTGATCCTGTGAACTGCGAAAAAAATAAAGCCTCCAAAATGTCATATTGACACGCAACCGAGACGGAAAATAATATCAAAACACACCGGCAATGAATACGTACCCGAAAAAAGTACAAAAAATGATGCACAATCACAACAAAGCAAACAACAATTAAAATATTGCCGAAGCTAATTTTTTTCTAATCGAGTACCGAAAACAAGATAATTCGACTGTACAAATACCAAACATCCCAGAAATCCACGCTTCATCTGTAAATTGTGCCCAAATTCAAATTTTGTCGCACAACGAAAAACACACTGGCACAAACTGTGTGTCGGCCACTCTGTTTGTGATGATGTCCAAGATCACAAAAAACACACGGTTTCCAAAACAGTAGCTCTATAAAAAACGCACTCATAACGGAACTTGAACAAGAACTTGAACAACTGTCCCTCCCGTCATAAGACGAAGACACAAAAAATAAAACACTAAGTAATCACAAAATCAACGACAACCACGCTGCAATGAGCATTATTCCGCCGAAAGGTGTGATTTTGCGCAAGTGATCCTCACCAGTCAACGCATAATGATAACAGCCACCACAAAACAGCGCCATACCACCAACCAATAGCGTCGCAGTCTGCAATTTATTAGATTGGAACAATCATTGTGATGTCTGAGAAACCCATGACTCAGTGTCAATATCAACCAAGATAACGATCACATATCCTTAGGGTTAGAAAAAAAAACGGTTTTTATAAGGCAACCGGCTTTTTTTAAAGTGGCTTAGAAAAAAACCGGAAAGATTTCCGTTTAGCACCGGTTTTAATTTCCCATACCATCCCTACACCTCCTAGATGACCTCAGACTAGGGTTAGGAAAGAAATCCGGATTTTTTTATAAAATTAAAAAAAAATTCAAAAAATTACAAGTTAGGGTCGTTCGAAGCGTCTCGTCGAGCTGAGTTCAGCTAGACAATTTTCAGAACGATCCGGAAACTATAAGAGCGAAAATCGAAAATCAATAAAATGTTTTATTGAAATTATATCCATTTCATAGAGGGAAAGTTGCATTTTCAACAATAAAACAGGACAATTTTTGACGTGTACTTCAATATTGATTTGTTCTTAGTTGTTCCTCTTTAGAAAATTACCAAAATTTGACTGTGTTCAAAAATTCCTGTTTGCTGTAGCTAAGTCGGCAACCCTTGTCGACCCGGTCGCCCCCCCCCCCAAGACACTTTAAGGTCCAACCAGCTATGCTATCTGCCACATGGCGAGAGCCCACTCTTCAAATCATCATATCGAAAACACGTACAGTATGGCCGAATAAATGAGGCAGCCCATCAGGGCGGGATCAGTCGAAGGCTAGGAGTTGTCTTTTTCAAAAATACCAACATAATTTCCAGTCATGTGAGCAAAGGAGAAACAATGAACAGAATAGCACGAAGAACCATTTGGTAAAAAAATAAGCCAAAATTGGCACACAGTTGGGTTTCTGAAAGGATTTTTTCCTTCATTTAAATTTCGCGCGCTCCTTGCACCCTGAAAAAAGCTGCCATGTTTACTGTCATTCCGTACCATGATTTCGGGCAACTGACAGACGCAAGTTTTAACATGTGGCCATGTTATCGGGTATCTGAAAAACGGTCGTGTGATGTGGTATTGACCAACACCTCCGCTCCAATTCAACAATATATCGCACAACTCCATTGTAGGCCTATAACACACGCCAAACAGCAAGATATCATGTTCATCTCATGGCCTACCGACTGAAAACATGTTCTAAGTAGCAACAAAACGATTTCTGAAACGATTTTTCAGTTCAGTCATTTCAACGCTAAAAATTGACCCTAGAAGTCATCCAAATCGAAAAACATGGAGTAAATGACCAAATAATGACATGTACCTAAGCACACAAAGAAGTTGGGAAGAAAATTTGGTTTGAACGTTCAAAAAATTATGCCATAAATTGAATTTTCAGAGCAAAGTAAAAGAAAATTTTTTAAATTTTTTTTAATTTTGAAAAAAAAAATCCAATTTAAAAAACGAAAAAAAAATTAAAAAAAAATTTTAAAGCCCCTAACCTTACCTCAGACTGAATACAATGTTTAAAAGCTAAAAAAACAGAACGTCCCGAACCCAATGTGTTTTCGTTCTCTCATAGTTTCAATTTTTTTACCAATCTCGGGTGCCTGAACACAGGCGCTGCCAGGAGCGCCACCGAGTGAATCAAATGATATCGGTTGCCAGTCTCGAATGCGAGCCGTCGCTTGACGCTCACATCCGGATCTTCTCGGATCACTGAAAGTTTTCTTTTTTACAAACAGAAACTTGTACTGCGGCTACATGAACTTTTCGGCTTTGTCGTTGTTGCTGCTGTGAATTTTTTATTGCGTTTTGCAATGGAAACAGTTGACTGTCAAAGAAAGGTGCTTTGTGATTTCAACGCTGTTTTCAAACAAAACTGTAATATCTGAAGATTACACTGGTGGCGTCGTGTCATCATGTTTGTAAGCGAATTCAGTTTCACTTTCGGGTGCTTTGGTTACACAGTTCAGTTTACAATTCAGGCTACTCATAATAATGCTTTTTATGATGTTCCTTAAAAATTTGCATAGCATCAGATACAACAAAAAATAATTATTGTCATGGGGACATTTTCGGCCATGAATATATAAACACTCACCATGGCTGCCATACGCTCCCAGCATGATGGCAGCGGCGCCGGAAATGCCGGCCAAACGAACGACTGCGGGTGTGGCGCGCAGCATTTCATCTGGGAATCGTTGGGAAACAAGTCAGCGTGGCGGTTTTTTCTTTCCGCATTTTTTGAACAACAAAATGTTTGGTTAAAAGAAAAGAAAAGTGAAGTGTTTTCAGGATGCCATGCCACTGCCATGGTGCCATCAGTGAGCTCTGTGATGAACCGAAATAACCGATCATAACAACACTATAACGTGAAATGGAAGTGGTCCTTCGGAAAAAACCACTCTCTTTCTCACAATATCAGCTCACCTGAAAACGTAACAGCAACGTTCTGGCCACAATCGGCCGTTGTCCACCAGTGACTTGACCACCAGCTGTTCGGGCTCCAAGGCGACGATCCAGACGACGTCGATGCCGACGAACACTGAGCGCCCATTTGCTTGTTGATGTTATGTTGCCCCTTTTTTCTGTGTGTGTGTGTTGTTAGCTGAACGAGACACCTAGCTAGGGTTGTTAAACAAAAATCAAACTTTTTAAAGTATTAAAAAAAACAAAAATGCCGATTTTTAAAAAAAAATTCGAAAAATTTTCCTTTAATATGCTCTGAAAGCCTCAATTTTGGCACAATTTTTCGAAAGTTTGATTTAGCACAACTTTGATTTTTGAAATTTTTTTAAATTAATAGTCGCGTCTGTAGCGCAGGTGTAGGGCTTTCGCCTGCCGTTCAGTAGGTGGAAAGTTCGAACCTCGCTCAGGGGTCGAGATGGGGGGGGGGGGGGGGGTCCGGTACCCCCCCCCAACCAAGTCGACACCCCCCCCCCCCACCCGGGCAAACCCCCCCCCCCCCCAAATTTTGGTCAAAATACCCCCCCTCTCGAATTGGGGGGGGGGCAGACCCCCCTTGATTTTGACTTTCGATGGAGACATTTTCTCTTGTATATCCCTATATTTCTCTCATTTGTAGGTATCTATATTATATGCATGTTTGTATCTCAATATATATTGTATGTTTTTTTTGTATACGTCAGTACCGAAGACGAGGGGGGGGGGGGGGTACACCCCCCCCCCCCCAGAGCACCCGAGACCTCCGCGTCAGTACCGTGGGCGGGGGGGTGGGGGGGGGGTACACCCCCCCAGAGCACCCGAGACCGTCGGGTGGGGGGGGGGGGGGGGGGGGGGGGCACCCCCCCCCCCCCCTAAACCGGGCACCCCCCCCCCCATCGTACCCCCCCCCCCCTCGAAAATTTGGCCGACACCCCCCCACCCCCCCATGAAATTTTGTCTGGCGGACCCCCCCCCCCCCCCCCCCAAAATTTTCTGCACACCCTAAAATTTTTTTCGAAAATCATGATTTTTTGTCTATAAAGTCCATAATATAAGCTGAATATATGATAACTTGACCATCTTCATTGTAATTTCAACGATTTTGCAGCAAAATTTAGCGTTTTTCCTTCAAAATTTAAGCGAAAAATTATCATGGGGGGTGGGGGGGGTGGACCCCCCCACAGAAAATATTGAAAAAATTCACCCCCCCATGGGACCCCCTGGGGGGGGGGTCCCACGTTACCATAGGTTGGCCCCCCCCTCACTTTTTGGTCGGCACCCCCCCCCCCCACGGTACCATACCCCCCCCTCGAAATTTTTTTTGGGCCCACGGTACTGCTCCGCGTGGGGGAGGGGTGGGGGGGGGGGTCACGCGACACCCACCCCCCAAAACCTGACACTGGACCATCCACACTAGGGTTGTTAAAAAAAACAAAAATCGTCATTTTTGTTTTTTTAAAAAAAAAAAAATTTTTTTTTTTAAAAAAAAAAATTCAAAAATCAAAGTTGTGCTAAATCAATCAGGGAGTCCGAAGAACCACATATGATATGCAAGCGCCTCCCGAATGACTCCCGTATGGCGGAACTTTGCAGATTTTGTTTTGGTGACCTCAATTACCCCTTTTCCAAACCGTCACCATGCCTCTTCTTGTGTTTTGACCTCCAAAACGTCACTAATTGTCCCCAGCTAAGCTAATGCTAAAGTGAAGACAAACATACCGCCTTGAAATTCGATCAATTCTTCTGATGGTGTCGCGACGACACGACACGAAGCAGCAACCAGACAACGTAGCGCTTGCAAACGGAGCAGCGAGCACAATCGGACGCTCTGCGAAGCGAATCGTCACCTTATCTGCATCGGAAATGGTAGGCTAAGCTTTGGGACGCTCAAAAACTTCATCGCAGATGTTGTCGAAGCCTAAAATCAGTCGGTAAAACGGCCCAAAATCGACTGCTAAAGGTTTTACGAGGTATAATCAAAGAAAATTTTTGTTGAACTTTCGAAAAATTGTGCCAAAATTGAGGTTTTCAGAGCATATTAGAGGAAAATTTTTCAAATTTTTTTTTTAAAAAAAAAATCGGCATTTTTGTTTTTTTTTTAATCACTTTTTTTTTTAAAAAAAAAAATTTTCATTTTTGTTTAACAATCCTAATCCACACCCCCCCCCCTCAAAATTTGCTAGACACCCCCCCCCCCACCCCCCCCCCTAGATGGACCTAAGTAACAGTGACACCCCCCAAAAATTTTCTCGGACCACCCAAAAATCATGAATTTTTGCTCAAAAATCATGATTTTTTGTCTTTAAAGACCATAATATAAGCTAAATATATGATAACTTGACATTCTTCATTGTAATTTCAAAGATTTTGCAGCAAAATTTAGTGTTTTTCCTTCAAAATTTAAGCGAAAAAATCTCATGGGTGGGGTGGGGGGTGTGCACCCCCCCAGAAAATTTTCTACAATAGTGCACCCCCCCATGGCCCACGCCTGGGGGGGGGGGTGTCACTGTACCATGACTGACACCCCCCACTGAAAAATTTTCGGCACCCCCCCCCCCCCACGTGACGACACCCCCCCCCTCGAAAATTTGCTTTCGCCTTCGGTACTGATACGTACCACTTTGTTATACATTTACCACTTTGTACGCAGTAGCGAAAGCGGGACCTCGGGTGAGGGGGGGGGGTGTTTGCCGAATTTTAGAGGGGGGGGGGGTCAGGTGCCTTCTCGGGGCGGGGGGGGGGGCTGCACGGGCAGCAAATTTTCCTGAGGGGGGGGGTGCATTGGCAGAAAAATTTTGTGAGGGGGGGTGCACGGGATCGCACGGGTAATACCAAATTTTTGCCTTAGAAAAACACAGAAATTCTTGTAAAATACAGAATATTTTGTGCAAACAAGCTGCTTGTTTGTCAGAAACAACAAAAATATATGCAGGGACAGACAAAAACGTCAAGAAAAATGCAAAAATTACGGTATTTTTGGAAAAAATTGAGAAGAGATTGACCACCGTGAGGGGGGGGGGGTGCGATCCCGTGTTTTCTCGCGGAGGGGGGTGGGGGGAGTCTAGTACCCGTGTCGAGGTAAAGGGGGGGAGGGGGGTACACGGGTATCTGCCCGTGCACGGGCAGGATTTTCGGCTGAGGGGGGGGGTGGACCCCCCCCCCCCCCCCCCCCCCCGCACTTTCGCTACTGTTTGTACGTCAATGTTTTCAATACTGTACTTCAATATCAAGTCTCACCCGTGCAGCGTGTCTCGTTCGTGTAGCTTTCAGATGTCCCGACCCGAACGAAAATCAAAGCAAAATGTATGACTAGAGACTAGAAAGAGGCCTTGACTGGATGCTGTGGTTTCTAGCACTTTTATTCAGCAACTTTTGGTCCGACCCCCCCCCTAGAATTTTCGGTCTCGCTCGGGAACCCACCCCCCCAACCAAATCGACCCCTACTAGCCATTTTTTGCCCAGACAATGTCATCGTCAAGAAAAAATTTTGGTCCGACCCCCCCCATAATTTTCGGTCTCGCTCGGACCCCCCCTAGAATTTTCGGTCTCGCTCGGGAGCCCCCCCCCCCCAACCAAGTCGACCCCCCCACCCGGGACGACCCCCCCCCCCCAAATTTGGGCGGACCCCCCCCCCCCCTCCCCTCGGATTCGCAAAAAATCGGGCTCGACCCCTGACCTCGCTGCGGACAAGACACACCATGATGAAACTAAAGTGACCTAACAAGATCTAATGGTCTACCGTGGACCCCCCCCCCACAGAAAATTTTAAAAAAATGCACCCCCCATGGGACCCCCATGGGGGGGGGTCCCGTCCCACGTTACCATAGTTTGGACCCCCCCCCCTCACTTTTTGGTCGGCGGCACCCCTAGGGTTAGGGGTTTTGAAAAAAAATTTTTTTAAATTTTTTTTTCGTTTTTTTTAAATTTGGATTTTTTTTCAAACTTAAAAAAAAATTTTGAAAAATTTTTCTTCTACTTTGCTCTGAAAATTCGATTTATGGCATAATTTTTTGAAAGTTCAAACCAAATTTTCTTCCCAACTTCTTTGTGTGCTTAGGTACATGTCATTATTTGGTCATTTTGACCGACGTACTCCATGTTTTTCGATTTGGATGACTTCTAGAGTCAATTTTTAGCGTTGAAATGACTTAACTGAATTGAAATATCGTTTTAGAAATCGTTTTCTTGCAACTTAGAACATGTTTTTTCAGTCGGTAGGCCATGAGATGAACATGATATTTTGTTGATTGGCGTATGTTATAGGTCTACAATGGAGTTGTGCGATATATTGTTAAACAATTGGAGCGGAGATGTTGGTTAATACCACATCACACGACCGTTTTTCAGATACCCGATAACATGGCCACATGTTAAAACTTGCGTGCTGAGCTAAACTAACGTGTTAAACTTGCGTCTGTCAGTTGCCCGCAACGTGATCGCGAAATCATGGTACGTGTTTTCGATACGATGATTTGAAGAGTGGGCTCTCGCCATGTGGCAGATAGCATAGCTGGTTGAACCTGAAAGTAAGTGTCTTGGGGGGGGGCGACCGGGTCGACAGGGGTTGCCGACTTAGCTACAGCAAACAGGAATTTTTGAACACAGTCTAATTTTGGTAATTTTCTAAAGAGGAACAACTAAGAACGGTTCAATATTCAAGTACACGTCGAAAATTGCCCTGTTTTACTGTTGAAAATGCAACTTTCCCTCTATGAAATGGACATAATTTCAATAAAACACGATTTTCGCTCTTATAGTTTTCCGGATCGTTCTGAAAATAGTCTAGATGAACTCAGCTCGACGAGACGCTTCGAACGAACCTAACTTGTAAAAAAAAATTTTTTTAATTTTTTTAAAATCCGGATTTTTTTCCCCTAACCCTAACCCCCCCCCCCCACGGCACCATACCCCCCTTCGAAATTTTTTTTGGGCCCACGGTACTGCAGTCCACAGTAGGGTTGTTAAACAAAAATCAAAAAAAAAGTAATTAAAAAAAACAAAAAATGCCGATTTAAAAAAATAAAAAATTCGAAAAATTTTCCTCTATTTATGCTCAGAAAACCTCGATTTTGGCACAATTTTTCGAAAGTTCAACAAAAATTTTCTTTGATATTACCTCGTAAAAACCTTTAGCAGTCGATTTTGGACCGTTTTACCGACTGATTTCAGGCTTCAACAACATCTGCGATCATAGTTGTTCCAGAGCCGAGGGGTTGGGGGGGCCGATATAGACAGTACCGTGGGCGGGGGGGGGTGGGGGGGGGGGACACCCCCCCCCAGAGCACCCGAGACCGTCGGGTGGGGGGGTGGGGGGGGCCACCGGGCCACCCCCCCCCTAAAACCGGGCACCCCCCCCCCCATCGTACCCCCCCTCGAAAATTTGGCCGCCACCCCCCCCCCCCCCCCATGAAATTTTGTCTGGCGGACACCCCCCCCCCCCCAAAATTTTCTGCACACCCCAAATTTTTTTTTTCGAAAATCATGATTTTTGTCTATAAAGTCCATAATATAAGCTGAATATATGATAACTTGACCATCTTCATTGTAATTTCAACGATTTTGCAGCAAAATTTAGCGTTTTTCCTTCAAAATTTAAGCGAAAAATTATCATGGGGGGTGGGTGGGGTGGACCCCCCCACAGAAAATTTTGAAAAAATGCACCCCCCCATGGGACCCCCCTGGGGGGGTCTAGGGTTAGGGGCTTTGAAAAAAAAATTTTTTTTTATTTTTTTTTTCGTTTTTAAAAAAAAAATTGGATTTTTTTTTTCAAACTTAAAAAAAAAATTTGAAAAATTTTTCTTCTACTTTGCTCTGAAAATTCGATTTATGGCATAATTTTTTGAAAGTTCAAACCAAATTTTCTTCCCAACTTCTTTGTGTGCTTAGGTACATGTCATTATTTGGTCATTTTGACCGACGTACTCCATGTTTTTCGATTTGGATGACTTCTAGAGTCAATTTTTAGCGTTGAAATGACTTAACTGAATTGAAATATCGTTTCAGAAATCGTTTTCTTGCAACTTAGAACATGTTTTTTCAGTCGGTAGGCCATGAGATGAACATGATATTTTGTTGATTGGCGTATGTTATAGGTCTACAATGGAGTTGTGCGATATATTGTTAAACAATTGGAGCGGAGATGTTGGTTAATACCACATCACACGACCGTTTTTCAGATACCCGATAACATGGCCACATGTTAAAACTTGCGTGCTGAGCTAAACTAACGTGTTAAACTTGCGTCTGTCAGTTGCCCGCAACGTGATCGCGAAATCATGGTACGTGTTTTCGATACGATGATTTGAAGAGTGGGCTCTCGCCATGTGGCAGATAGCATAGCTGGTTGAACCTGAAAGTAAGTGTCTTGGGGGGGGGGCGACCGGGTCGACAGGGGTTGCCGACAGCTACAGCAAACAGGAATTTTTGAACACAGTCAAATTTTGGTAATTTTCTAAAGAGGAACAACTAAGAACGGTTCAATATTCAAGTACACGTCGAAAATTGTCCTGTTTTACTGTTGAAAATGCAACTTTCCCTCTATGAAATGGACATAATTTCAATAAAACACGATTTTCGCTCTTATAGTTTTCCGGATCGTTCTGAAAATAGTCTAGATGAGCTCAGCTCGACGAGACGCTTCGAACAAACCTAACTTGTAAAAAAAAATTTTTTTTTTTTAAATTTTTTTTTTAATTTAAAAAAAAAAATCGGATTTTTTTTCCCCTAACCCTAGGGGGGTCCCACGTTACCAGAGGTTGGACCCCCCCTCACTTTTTGGTCGGCACCCCCCCCCCCCCACGGTACCATACCCCCCCCCTCGAAATTTTTTTTGGGCCCACGGTACTGGATATAGATAGCTGGAACAAATTTTCCAGATAGATAGATAGCTGGAAAATTTTGGGGGGGGCCGCGGGGGGGCCATGTGACTTTGGGGGGGGCCGGTCAAAATTTTGAAATTAGATAGATAGATAGCTAAAACGCTAAGAAGCTATAAAAACAGCTAAATAAGGCTTAAAATACGCTAAAAATCAAGTATAAATGCATATTTAACCTAAAATTAGCACAATTTTCAAGAATTTTGAGCAAAAATGGTCAATTTTGGTCAAAAATTGACTCATTTTATGTCTTCGAAGCAGTACCGTGGGCGGGGGGGGGGGGGGGGGGGTACACCCCCCCCCCCCCCGCCCACCAGCGCCCGTCGGGTGGGGGGGTGGGGGGGGGCACCGTGCCACCCCCCCCCCCCCCAAAAAACCGGCACCCCCCCCCCCCCCATCGGACCCCCCCCCCTCGAAAATTTGGCCGACACCCCCCCCCCACCCCCCCCATGAAATTTTGTCTGGCGGGGACCCCCCCCCCCCCCAAAATTTTCTGCACACCCTAAAATTTTTTCGAAAATCATGATTTTTTGTTTATAAAGTCCATAATATAAGCTGAATATATGATAACTTGACCATCTTCATTGTAATTTCAACGATTTTGCAGCAAAATTTAGCGTTTTTTCCTTCAAAATTTAAGCAGAAAAATTATCATGGGGGGGCGGGGGGGGGGGGGGTGGCCCCCCCCCACAGAAAATTTTGAAAAATACTCCCCCCCCCCATAGGACCCCCCTGGGGGTCCCACGTTACCATAGGTTGGACCCCCCCTAGGGTTGTTAAAAAAAACAAAAATCGTCATTTTTGTTTTTTTTTTTTTTTAATTTTTTTTTTTTAAAAAATTTAAAAAATCAAAGTTGTGCTAAATCAATCAGGGAGTCCGAAGAACCACATATGATATGCAAGCGCCTCCCGAATGACTCCCGTATGGCGGAACTTTGCAGATTTTGTTTTGGTGACCTCAATTACCCCTTTTCCAAACCGTCACCATGCCTCTTCTTGTGTTTTGACCTCCAAAACGTCACTAATTGTCCCCAGCTAAGCTAATGCTAAAGTGAAGACAAACATACCGCCTTGAAATTCGATCAATTCTTCTGATGGTGTCGCGACGACACGACACGAAGCAGCAACCAGACAACGTAGCGCTTGCAAACGGAGCAGCGAGCACAATCGGACGCTCTGCGAGGCGAATCGTCACCTTATCTGCATCGGAAATGGTAGGCTAAGCTTTGGGACGCTCAAAAACTTCATCGCAGATGTTGTCGAAGCCTAAAATCAGTCGGTAAAACGGCCCAAAATCGACTGCTAAAGGTTTTACGAGGTATAATCAAAGAAAATTTTTGTTGAACTTTCGAAAAATTGTGCCAAAATTGAGGTTTTCAGAGCATATTAGAGGAAAATTTTTCGAATTTAAAAAAAAAAAATCGGCATTTTTGTTTTTTTTAATCACTTTTTTTTTTTTAAATTTTCATTTTTGTTTAACAACCCTACCCCCCCCCCCTCATTTTTTGGTCGGCACCCCCCCCCCACGGTACCATACCCCCCCCTCGAAATTTTTTTTGGGCCCACGGTACTGCTTCGAAGACAAATTTTTTTAGATTGATAGCTGGCTGAAAATTTTTTTTTAGATAGATAATAGCTGAGCCGAAAAATGTTCTCTGACAGAGATAGATTCGAAAATTTTTTGGGGGGGGGGCCCCCCCCCCCGGCCCCCCCCCCCTGGAACAACTATGTCTGCGATGAAGTTTTTGAGCGTCCCAAAGGTTGGCTTACCATTTCGGATGCAGATAAGGTGACGATTCGCCTCGCAATTAAATTTGAGCGTCCGAGCTGCTCCGTTTGCAAGCGTTACGTTGTCTGGTTGCTTGCTGTTTCGTGTCCTGCCTCCTAGGGTTGTTAAAAAAAAACAAAAATCGTCATTTTTTTTAATTAAAAAAAAAATTTCAAAAATCAAAGTTGTGCTAAATCAATCAGGGAGTCCGAAGAATTACGTATGATATGCAAGCGCCTCCCGAATGACTCCCATATGACGGAACTTTGCAGATTTTGTTTTGGTGACCTCAATTACCCCTTTTCCAAACCGTCACCATGCCTCTTCTTGTGTTTTGACCTCCAAAACGTCACTAATTGTCCCCAGCTAAACTAATGCTAAAGTGAAGACAAACATACCGCCTTGAAATTCGATCAATTCTTCTGATGGTGTCGCGACGACACGACACGAAGCAGCAAGCAACCAGACAACGTAGCGCTTGCAAACGGAGCAGCGAGCACAATCGGACGCTCTGCGAGGCGAATCGTCACCTTATCTGCATCGGAAATGGTAGGCCAAGCTTTGGGACGCTCAAAAACTTCATCGCAGATGTTGTCGTAGCCTAAAATCAGTCGGTAAAACGGCCCAAAATCGACTGCTAAAGGTTTTACGAGGTATAATCAAAGAAAATTTTTGTTGAACTTTCGAAAAATTTTGCCAAAATTGAGGTTTTCAGAGCATATTAGAGGAAAATTTTTCGAATTAAAAAAAAAAAATCGGCATTTTTGTTTTTTTTTAATCACTTTTAAAAAAAAAATTTTCATTTTTGTTTAACAACCCTAGTCCTGCCGTCGCGACACATCATCAGAATTAGGGGTGGTAAAAAACGGTTTTTTTCAAATCCATGTATATAAAACGGTTTTTTATACCGCGTCCGGTTCTTTATACCCGGTTTTTTTACCGACCCAGTATCTGAAGAATCCTGTGATTGCGACAATTTCTGGTACTCTGATTTTACGCAAACCGCTGAATAATGAGTAAAAGACCACATTTCTAGCCAGAAACTGTATGTGTTTCAATGGAAACGTATTCCAATCTTGATTTTATTTGAATCGGTGGCGCTTAGAGAGAATGCAGCATCAGAAAAATTATCAGATGCGAGTTTAAAACAAAAAAAGCTGACGCAAAACAGATTGACATGTGCAACAGCAAGGAATGTGATACATGCAAATCAATTGAACTGACATGATCGAGAGATATGTAACTGCACAACAATTTTACCGCATTTCTAAACACAAAAGATCACCGAAATCACGAACCCGCACAGACGAAAGAAGTGAACCAAGAACAAAATTGAAAGAGCAAAAAATCAGATGGAGATTCGGGTCACTATCACCAGTACAACAGCACGACGACATCACCAACAAAACTTTGAGCACTTTCCGAGTTCAAAGACACAAAATTTCAAGAAATTTGACAGAATAAATATCGCGGCGTTTCTCGTTTATTGTTGAAAATTTAACCGAATTCTGAAAAATAACCAAATCTTTGCTGTATTAGTTTCTTCACTTTGTCAACAAAAGAACTAGCATAAAAAGCGCAAGCGGCAGATTTAAAGCGGAAAAGCGTGAAGCTGTTAAACTACGAAACACAACATTGCCATGTAGACCAAACTTGAACAGATAAACAAAGAACAAAGCTGGAAAATGAAGCGAACGCCGACCAGAGCCAGCCCATTGGCGGTCGACCGAGATGGGACATGGAAGGAGAGGCACGGGTCTCAGGGTGCTTTATTTATACCAAGAGCGTGAATTGTGTTCTCCAGAACATCAAGTTATGAAGTGGCGAAAATGAAAATTGAAATGGATATGCGGAACACAGTGCATTTTGAGTGATTTCAAAAATTGAAATTTGGGTCCTTCGGCGGTATAAAAAACCGGAAAAAAACCAAAATTTACGCGGTAAAATATCGGTAATTTATTTTGGCCATTTTTTGGCGCCGGTATAAAAAACCGTTTTTTATACCGTTTTTTATACCGAAAAAAACCGTTTTTTATACCGACCCACCCCTAATCAGAATTGATCGAATTTCAAGCCGGTATGTGTATTTTCACTTGGGCTGGGGACAGCTGGGGCTCCGGAGGCGCTTGCATATGTGGTTCTTCGAACTCCCTGATTGATTTGGCACAACTTTGATTTTTGAAATTAAAAAAAAAATTTAAACAAAAATGACGATTTTTGTTTTTTTAACAACCACTCCACAGTTTCAGGAGGCGTCATGATCTTTCACGACCGTTGGACACACCATCACGTCGCCACGTTTTTACTCACATTTTTCAGGCACGTTGAAAAAATGAAGAAGAACTGATTCGTTCTGATCTGATCTGGCATGCACAGTTGTTCTGTCTGTTCTTCTAAGGGAAGGGGGAATTTCGAGACTATCTGTAAGCTCAGCTATTATTCATCTAAAACATTTTAGCTTCGAAGACATAAAATGAATCAATTTTCATGTAAAATTGTATTGTTGTAGCACCGGCACGTGTACCATAACGTTACGGCACGTCACGTGTGCGGTGTACGTCTTTTTTGCTGTTGGATAACAAGACTTTCCGTTCCCTTTCAGTTACTCGTTGTATCATGCCGTGCGTAAGACGCTGAGCAACGTGAAAGCAACATTGCAAAGTGAATGGCTGCCCGAATCAGCCAATGGTCACGATGACCATGGCACTGCCACTGTCGTCATCAGCTACGTACGCAAAGTCACTCCTTGAGCAACATTATTTGTAGGCTTTTGAAATGAAATCAGCAGTTGCACGTGCGGAAAACCAGTCGTGTTGTGTCGTGTGTTTACAGGCATCCACTCAGAACACGAATTTGTTCGCCGACTCGAAAACTGCTGAGACGTTTTTGGGCACTCTCGATTTTGTGTACCTCGCCTTTTATGCGCTGGTTTGTTGGCGGGAATGGTTTTTGTTGGTCAGCAAATCATCAAATGTCAAATCACAACGAATCACGTCAGACTTTGTATGAAGAGCTGAGCTGAGTACAAGGTGCATTCATGAAGCAATATTTAGTGACCACGTAGCTATGTTTTAACACTTGTTTCATGAATGCCGCTTCACTGTGTCGTCGTGCAGTTCAGGCAGCGGATACAATTTCTCATTGTCGCCGTGTTCCCTGTTTTTTGTTCTGTTTTTCGATGCGTATTGTGTCATATTGGCAAAGGTTATCATTCTGCAGGGTCTGTTTGTGAGTGGTGTACTTGGTGACCGATTCGATCCGCGCCTAGTCATTGCACAAGGCATGATTTACACGGGCATTTCGGTGAATTTGCTGTTGTATTGACGTGTTTTGCAAGAATTCTCCATTGATTATTTTCGGTTTCACCTTTTTTGAAAGACTGTTGGTTAGTTGGTACTTGGGATTAGGGTTGGCATGGTAAAAATACCGGTTTTTTTACCGGTAAAAAACACGTATTTATACGCGTTTTTTACCAGGGCAAAAATTGGTGCCTTGAAAAAAAACGGGAAAAGACCGTTTCTGTATTTTCCGGTTTTTTCGTATTTTTCCGTTTTTTTTCAATTTCGGGCCCTGAGTTTTCATATCATTTTTGATGAGAAAATGAGAAAATCTGTGACCAAGAAAAATATGATGACGAAATTGACACTGATGTTTTGAAAGAACTGTTAAGCGAGGTGCAAGAATCGGCTGGAGCTGCCGAGCTGAGCTGAAAATTTCAAAAATTCTAAATGTCGCTCAAAATTGTCTTTCTTACACAATTACTGATTTGTTTTCTTTTTGATCTGAACTGACTCTAAATTCGGTTCAACTGCGTTATTGCAGCAAATTGTGTTCGTCTATTGTGACCAAAGACTGTCCCGTGAAAACGCTGGTTTTTTTCCTGTGTAATTGGTGGAATATAAACGATTGAGCAAAAGATAATGTTCGATTTATTGCTGACCTTTTGGGTTTTCAAGTCCAAACATAATTTATTTTCTTTGTTGGTGCACAATATTTTGAACAAAGCATTCTGAAAGTTGTTTCACAAATCCTGGTTCAAGTTTAAAGTCGGCTGCGAAAGATATGTGGGTTTCTACAACTTTTTGGCTTTCGTTTTTTTCCGGTAAAATTACCGTAATTTTACCGGTAAAAATACAGGTTTTTTTTACCACGATTTGAAAAAAACGGTATTTTGCCAACCCTGCTTGGGATAAAGTTTTTTTTAACGGGCGGAAAGCAAGTAGAGCGAAGCAAATTCCAACGAGTGTCGAGTGCAACTGCGGTTATTTTTGCAGTGTCTAGCGTTTGGAACATTGTCGGAGTGGTCTGGCATTCGCAGCGTTCTGTGGTACGGCTTCTTTTGGGCCCTCTGTGGCCTGGCGTCTTCAACCGGCTTTCCAAACGAGGTCTGTCTGCAGAGTCTGGACAATACACGGCACCGTTATTATGTTTATTCCGCCCAGAATGACAAGCCGAACGTATTCTGATTCGCAGGTCTGCGTTGTCGGCAACTGGTTCGGCCATGAAAGTCGTGGTTTGGTGCTCGGCTTGTGGGCGGCCTGTCAAAGTTTCGGCAACATTTTCGGGGCGCTCATTGTTTCGGTTGTGCTGCCGTATGGTTACGAGGTGACATCCACCAAATTACTGGCTTCAATATTGAAACGAAATCGATTGCGTAGCATTTTTGGTGGAGCAGAGGCGCGGGAATAAGCCATTGAATGTTCTCTTCAGTTGGCATTTCTGGTGAATGGCAGCTTGATGATAGCTGGCGCCGTGGTTGTGTACTTCGGAATGGTCTCCGCACCGCGTGACGTCGGTCAGTACACTTGATCTTGTTTGCTTGCTTGCTTGATTCCGAAGAATCTATTCTTCACTTTTTTTGTTGTGGATTCGCAGGTTTACCTGATCCAGAGTCTGTTTTCGCTGGCACGTTGTGCGATTCAGAAGATGATGCTGATAAAGAAACAGCAAATCGCCCGGGCGCCATTAATTTCTGTCGTGCCGTGTTGTTGCCCGGTGTCATACCAGTAAATACGCCTTTAGCAATTAGTGTTTTTTTGTGGGGGGGGGGGGTACAATTCCGGCCTGAAGAGTTCCGGCCCGCTCATTCCGGCCCGAAGAATTGCGGCCCGGAGAATTCCGGCCCGACGAATTTTCGCCAGCACGAACAATATCAAACCACACTAAGTGATTTTTGGTAATAAAATATCGATGTTCACATGTTACAGTGTAATTTCAATGATGTTTGGAAACTGATTTTAATTGATGTTGTCAATTGATTTTTTTGGAAAGAGGAATCTTTTTTTCAAAATAATGAATAAAAAGATTTTTATCACGAACCAGGATTTGTGAACCATCACTTATTAACTGATATTTGTTTGTGCTGTGTTTTGTCCTTGTTGGTATTATCTTTACATTATTTGATTGGCGTGATCTTGCTGGCTGGTTTGCATTTTCATTATTTCAGACATGACTTTTTCGGTGCTTCAAAAAATGTCTTTTTCGGGCAAATTTCGCTGGTAGGGGTGTCAAGCAAATTTCGAGGGAGCACTAGTGCAGAAACACAAGTCATTATGTTGAACTTGCTGGAACAAAAATAGAAACCTCAGGTATAATTCTGCACGGCTAACAAAGCTTCAAACTAGCTGTATGAATTTATTTATTCACGCCGTGAATAATTATAACCAATCGATATTTTATTACCAAAAACACTTCGTGGTTTAATATTGTTCGTGCAGGCGAAGATTCGTCGGGCCGGAATTCTCCGGGCCGGAATTCTTCGGGCCGGAATTCTTCAGGCCGGAATTCTTCGGGCCGGAATAGTACATGAGCCGTTTTTTTGTGCGTACGCACGGACGCAAGACTTAAAAAATGGCCACGCGATTTAAAAATCGTGTCGTGTGTGCTATCTTAATGTATTACAACGTGCAAGCACTGTTTCTTGCGGTTTCGCCTGACATAATTACCGTAATTTACCGATAAAAGTACGGTTTTTACCACGATTTGAAAAAAACGGTATTTTTCCAACCCTACGTACGGACAAAAAAACTAATTGGTGTTTCGCGTTTATGTGGCAGAGTGACTAATCATTTGTAATCTGATTATGTTGTTTGTTTCATATCGTTGTTTTTGAGTTTCAGTTCAGTCTCGCGTATGCGTGTCTCAAGTGCGTCAACTACAGTCTGTTCTTCTGGCTTCCCTACTATTTGAATCGCAAATTCGATTGGCCGGAATCGTTGGCCGATCAACTGTCGACCTTCTACGACTGGGGCGGGATCGTCGGCGGCACACTTGCCGGTCTCTTGTCGGTTGGTGCCGCTTTCAGCAGATCTGCATATTCGGTTCTTTTGGTTGTTCCAAAGTGATCGTTAAACTAGGTGTTTCAGGTTTTGTCTGATAAGTCGATAATGAGGTCTGGATTAATTCAGTTTATTCATTTGATGATTCTATTTTCTGTGAACAAGCTATTGCATAAGCTTTTTTTATCTCAAGTGCTTCAAGAGGGGCACATCACTGATGAGCCGACCCCTATTCTGCATATGATGTTGGCCAGGCCGAAATGCAGACAAGAGAACCATCCTACAACTTGGTTGATTTGCAGGATCGTTTGTCCACTCGAACACCGGTCATTGTGGTCATGTTGCTGTTGTCCACTGGCTCGCTTTTCGTTTACGCAAGTACGTGTTTTTTTTTTGTTTTTAGTTTGGTTCCATTTGTATGCAAAGTTGTGTGCTGCGCGGTCACATACAGTCGCACTTTAAATTATACGGAATTCTGCGTCGTCGTTGGTGATTACGGTATGCATGTTTTCTGTGTAGAAATTACTGTGGGGGCGGAAATTGATTTTCACAGAAAGCTTGCATCACGTGACCATCAACCAATCAGCTGATTCCCTATAATTTAGAGTTCGACTGTACACAGGATCGCCGAACGACAAAACGTGGAACTCAATCGGGATGTGTATCGCTGGATTCTTCATCGGTGGTCCGTCGAACGTCATTTCTGCGGCGGTGTCTGCCGATTTGGGCAGGTTGGCGGGGTTGCTTTTGTGGTTCAATGAAATTGCTTGAATTGAATTCAATGAATTGAATTCCACGTCTCGAGTCGAATCTCTCTGTATTTCATTCAGATCACCAGAACTCGTGGGCAACGCAGAGGCGTTGTCGACCGTAACGGGTATCGTCGACGGCACGGGTAGCCTCGGGGCAGCCATTGGCCAACAGATTGTGCCACTTGTACAGGAGGCGTTTCAGTGGAACGCTGTGTTCGTCTTTTTCATCGTGTTGGTTAGTTGGCAACCCTGAAATGTCTGTAGGGTTGGCAAAATACCGTTTTTTTTCAAATCGTGGTAAAAAACCGTATTTTTACCGTTAAAAAATGGTAATTTTACCGAAAAAAACGAAAGCCAAAAAGTTGTAAAAACCCACATAGGTATTTTTTGCAGCCGACTGTAAACTTGAACCAGGATTTGTGAAAACAGCTTTCAGAATGCTTTGTTCAAAATATCGTGCACCAACAAAGAAAATAAATTATGTTTGGGCTTGAAAACCCAAAAGGTCAGCAATAAATCGAACATTATCTTTTGCTCAATCGTTTATGTCCACCAATTACACAGGAAAGAACACAGCGTTTTCACCGGACAGTCTTTGGTCACAATAGACGAACACAATTTGCTGCAATAACGGAATTAAACCGAATTCAGAGTCAATTCAGATCAAAAAGAAAACAAATCAGTAATTGTGTAAGAAAGACAATTATTTTTGAGTGACATTTGGAATTTTCAGCTCAGCTCGGCAGCTCCAGCCGATTCTTGCACCTCGCTTACCAGTTATTTCAAAACATCAGTGTCAATTTCGTCATCATATTTTTTGGTCACAGATTTTCTCATTTTTTCATCAAAAATGATATAAAAACTCAGGGTCCGGAATTGAAAAAAAAAACGGAAAAATACGAAAAAAAACGAGAAAATACAGAAACGGTCCTTTTCCCGTTTTTTTTCAAGGCACCAATTTTTGCCCTGGTAAAAAATGCGTATATATACGCGTTTTTTACCGGTAAAAAACGGTATTTTTACCATGCCAACCCCAAATGTCTGACGACGTTGCAATCTGCCAGGCGGGCGCCCTTTTGAAAGTTGAAGTTTTAAAGGTCTCCCATTGACGCTGTTCTTGAAGTTTTCTCGTGTTCCTGCGGTTCGCGAAATAAAATGGAATGAATGCAATGAAAAAGTTCTTACGAACGCTGCCGTATGCTGTGCAGACGTATGTTTCACCACCTGGTCCGTATAAAAACGGCATCGTCAAGGATGTGTGACTGCAGTGTTGAATAATCTTGAACCGTTTTGCAGTGACTCTCGTTGCAGCTACTACTGGCGATGGTCTGCCTGACGCAGCCGTGTTGTCGCGAGAGCAGGCAGCTGGCTTGTGGCGTGCGTGCGCTGCGTGCGAATCGAGTGTTGCTCTTGCGCAACGCATCGCCGTCGTCGTCGTGCAAATATGAGAGCACTCGTTTGTTGGATGCACACGAGCAGCAAGACGAGCACGACACGTGACGTCACGTGGACGCCATTCGTGCTCTGCTGTCAGCGGCTTATGAACGCTGTTTCACTGTTTGTCTTTTGCTTCGGCAGCTATCGCAGAGTGCGTTTTTTTGGCAAACCGGAAACGTCAAGCGGCATTCATGAAGCAGTATTGAGTGGCGCGTAGCTGTGTTAAAACATAGCCACGCGGTCATTAATACTACTTCATGAATGCCCCTTTGGAGGGACTAATCGTTTGTATGCCATACAACATCACTCGTCTCTGGTACTCTGGTGCTTGCCTTGTATCGGTTTCAGTTGTTTCATTCAGTGCCTTTTCGCCTTGCCACGCTTTCGTATCGTTTTGATCTGTGATAATAATAATAATACTATTTTTTTGGTTGTGAAAATGGAGCTCAGTGATGATATCAAGCATAATAACTCACGGGATAAAAGTACAACAATATTGAGCTGTGGATTTTTTTCTGTTTTGCACAGCTGTGTCATATTTATGTCACACCGATTGCGGTATCCTAACGCCACAGAAACGTTTTTTAGTCCCCCCTAAATCCTGATCCAAACCCCTAAAAAATTGAAAATTTTTTTCCCTACTTTGCTCTGAAAATTCGAATTTTCGCATAATTTTTTAAAAGTTCAAACCAAATTTTCTTCCCAACTTAGTGTGCTCAGGTACATGTCATTATTTGGTCAATTTGAGCGACGTACTCCATGTTTTTCGATTTGGATGACTTCTAGGGTCTGACTTAACTGAACTGAAATATCGTTTCAGAAATCGTTGTGTTGCAACTTGGAACATGTTTTTCAGTCGGTAGGCCATGAGATGAACATGATATCTTGCTGTTTGGCGTGTGTTATAGGCCTACAATGGAGTTGTGCGATATATTGTTGAACAATGGTTAAATAGCACCATGGTTAAATCCCCGTGCGGGGAAATAAAAACACGGGGAAATAAAATCGTGACACCGGCTTAGCTACAGCAAACAGGAATTTTTGAACACAGCCAAATTTTGGTAATTTTCTAAAGAGGAACAACTAAGAACGGTTCAATATTCAAGTGCACATCAAAAAATTGTCCTGTTTTACTGTTGAAAATGCAACTTCCCCTCCATGAAATGGACAAAATTTCAATAAAACACGATTTTCGCTCTTATAGTCTGGCTATTATAGTCTATAGTTCGAATAAAAAATAAAAATACCGTTTTTTTTAAATTAAAAAAAATTTCAAAATGCCGGAGGAAAATTCGATTTCCAACAAAAATAGGTGCATTCAAACAGCGCTGACGCGCTGAATTAGAATATGGAATTTTCAGAATCAAATAAAGCTGTTTTGGTCCTTAAAATTAGCAAAAACTTACGAAAATTATCCTCCGACGTCCATTTGGACCTACCTTTTGCAGCATGTGGATCCAAATCCAGGTCGTGGTTCTCGATCCAAGTGATTTTTCTGTGTTCCACATAGGGTTAGGGGAAAAAAATCCGGATTTTTTTTTAAATTTTAAAAAAAAATTAAAAATTTTTTTTTACAAGTTAGGTTTGTTCGAAGCGTCTCGTCGAGCTGAGTTCATCTAGACTATTTCTTAGTCTTAGTTGTTCCTCTTTAGAAAATTACCAAAATTAGACTGTGTTCAAAAATTCCTGTTTGCTGTAGCTAAGTCGGCAACCCCTGTCGACCCGGTCGCCCCCCCCCCAAGACACTTACTTTCAGGTTCAACCAGCTATGCTATCTGCCACATGGCGAGAGCCCACTCTTCAAATCATCGTATCGAAAACACGTACCATGATTTCGCGATCACGTTGCGGGCAACTGACAGACGCAAGTTTAACACGTTAGTTTAGCTCAGCACGCAAGTTTTAACATGTGGCCATGTTATCGGGTATCTGAAAAACGGTCGTGTGATGTGGTATTAACCAACATCTCCGCTCCAATTGTTTAACAATATATCGCACAACTCCATTGTAGACCTATAACATACGTCTCATGTCCTACCGACTGAAAAACATGTTCTAAGTTGCAAGAAAACGATTTCTGAAACGATATTTCAATTCAGTTAAGTCATTTCAACGCTAAAAATTGACTCTAGAAGTCATCCAAATCGAAAAACATGGAGTACGTCGG
Source organism: Theristus sp. LFF4_11 (assembly GCA_030248135.1). Lineage (NCBI taxonomy): Eukaryota > Metazoa > Nematoda > Chromadorea > Monhysterida > Xyalidae > Theristus > Theristus sp. LFF4_11. The sequence goes on from JASANC010001886.1 coordinate 57,087, forward strand.
TCAAAATGACCAAATAATGACATTTACCTAAGCACACAAAGAAGTTGGGAAGAAAATTTGGTTTGAACTTTCAAAAAATTATGCCATAAATCGAATTTTCAGAGCAAAGTAGAAGAAAAATTTTTCAAATTTTTTTTAAGTTTGAAAAAAAATCCAAATTAAAAAAAAACGAAAAAAAATAAAAAAAATTTTTTTCAAAGCCCCTAACCCTAGTTCCACAGCACTTTCTTGAATACTTCAGATAGAAAAAGCATCGGTTCACGTTGTTGTTGATGGGCAACGCAGCGCTTCTTCAAGACGACAAATCGGCAACAATCAAGAGTTGACAAGTACCGTATTACCTCTAATAAACCCCCATGGGGGTTTATTTCTTCAGCGACTTCTGGGGGTGGGGGTTTATTTTGGGGGGGGGGGGTTATTTGGAAACCATTTTTAGGGGTGGGCAAAATGGCAAAAATACCTTCCATGGCAGGAAGGAAGTCGCAGAAACTTCTACTCTACATAGAAATTTCCTTTTACAACAGCCTTTTGTAATGAAATTACCATTAACTCATCCATTTGGAGCCTTTGGTAGCACAATTTCATCATTTTCACTGCAACCAGCCACTGAATTCGCTGGGTATGTGTTTCAAACAGGTTTCCAATAATCCCCCATGGGGGATTATTTTTAGGGGGGGGGGGGATTATTTGGAAACTTGTCGAGGGGGTGGGGGTTTATTTTGGGGGGGGGGTTTAATAGAGGTAATACGGTAGGTTTCCTCCAATTTGAAGGGTAAAACCAAAGTAATTTACTGCTTTTTAGTCCATTAACGAGCTCATGAAACCAATTGCAGAAGCTTCTATCGGTATCTGGACTTTGCTCGTCGATCTTCGTCGTTGATCGTCGACCTGAAAGTAGAAATTGTCACAAAAAATTTTGCCAAAAACAAAGTTCACACAAAACTGGGCAAAAAAGCATGGTGACTATGATCAATTTAGTTTTTGCATTTTTTTCTTTCCTGTGTTAAAGGGCAGGGGCACCGCCACTGCACATGCACCTGTTTTAATAATGATGCATTACGTTTTTGAAACTGAAACGTGAAAGTGGACAGTGGTAAAAATAGGAGCAAATTGGAGCATTTTTCTTCCAAACCGAACCGGTGCCTTACTACGTCTCCTTCATTTGCACATGCATGCCTTGGTTGGCGCACAACACAACGGATATTTCAAATTGATTTGTTTAGGAGGACAAAAACAGAAGAACTTGAAGAAGATTACGAACGAAAAATTTTGTGTGTGTTGTACAAAAACGAAAATAAACACTTGAACTTGGCGTGAAGAAAAAACGAAAATTCACGGAACATAATGGCGCCGACGTCGTCGTCTGGCGAGCTGTGGGCACAGTATCCGATGCAGGAATCAGTGAACATCGATTTCCTGCTGCCAACTGGCTTCGTGCACACGATGCAATGCTCGCGTCACTCGACACTCGATTTTGTGAAACGAATGCTCTGGTCGGAGATACAGAAGTGAGTAATTTTGCAAAAAAATGCATGGAAAAGGTTTTTTAGTGTGTCATTAAAATTAACAAAAATACGCGTGGTAACAGTGGTAGCAAAACATCTTTTGTAGGTTTTCTTGGTAGCAAAAACATCTTTTGTCGGTTTTCTTACGATCAGATCGCTGTTGTCCTATTTCAGCGCATCAACAAAACATAAAAACTATCCCATTTCAGTGTATTGTGGATTTATTCAAACGTGTCCGGACTAAAATAACGTCATTTGCATTTAAAACGCCTGTTTGTCAAAGTACAGGCATTAAAATTTCAGTTTGATGTGACTGATTCGACATTCACCATTTGTTTACGGGAAGAAATCGGCGAAACTAGCAAAGTCTGATATGCTGTGAACGACAAGCCCATGTTTTGGGGCACATGACGTCATTTCAGTGGGACACGTTTGAAAAAATAAGTCATATCAATACAACAACTGCTATATTGATACCTTAAAATGGAGATAAAATAGAATCCTCAAAAAAGCCCACAGAAAGAACCTAATTGCTGAAAAAGATGCTGTTGATTTTTTACTGATTATTCCCTCATGTTGCCAGATACCCATTACATAGCGAACTACAGTCTCGCAACGACTACATTTTCACGACCATTCAATTGGGCGGTAACGTCGAGGAGTTTTATGACGAGTCCAGGTACGTCGCACTTGGTGTAACACGCCCGACAGTCTCGCAGGGGCAGTCTCGCAACACACACACCATCTAGTGTAATACACGCACTCTCGCATTAAAACACGCAGTCCCTCACGTTCACTGGCACACATGCGCAAAACATCGCATTAAGACACGCTAACGCGCACAGTGTAATATTGCCGTACACACACACCCACTGGCTGGCACACATGCCCACACGCTTTATGCAATCTTGTAATTTCTCGCTCTTAGTTTCGCTCTTAGCTCTATGGCACCATCGCATTTTACTGATAAGAAATTTTGATCGCATAAACAAAATGTTCTTATTCTGTTCTTCTTTGAGAAAAAAGAAAAGAATAAGAACATTTTTCCAAAGAGAAGAATGAAAACGTTTTGTTTATGCGTTTGTGCGATCAAAATTTCTTATCAGTAAAATGCGATGGTGCAATAGAGCTGAGAGCGAAGCTAAGAGCGAGAGATTACAAGATTGCATTAAGCGTGTGGGCATGTGTGACATTCAGTGGGTGTTTGTGTGCGGCAATATTACACTGTGCGCGTTAGCGTGTCTTAATGCGAAGTTTTGCACATGTGTGCCCTGCGTTTTTTAATGCGAGAGTGCGTGTATTACACTAGATGGTGTGTGTAGGGTTAGGGGAAAAAAATCCGGATTTTTTTTTTAAATTAAAAAAAATTAAAAAAAAATTTTTTTTACAAGTTAGGTTTGTTCGAAGCGTCTCGTCGAGCTGAGTTCATCTAGACTATTTTCAGAACGATCCGGAAAACTATAAGAGCGAAAATCGTGTTTTATTGAAATTATGTCCATTTCATAGAGGGAAAGTTGCATTTTCAACAGTAAAACAGGACAATTTTCGACGTGTACTTGAATATTGAACCGTTCTTAGTTGTTCCTCTTTAGAAAATTACCAAAATTTGACTGTGTTCAAAAATTCCTGTTTGCTGTAGCTAAGTCGGCAACCCCTGTCGACCCGGTCGCCCCCCCCCCCCCCCAAGACACTTACTTTCAGGTTCAACCAGCTATGCTATCTGCCACATGGCGAGAGCCCACTCTTCAAATCATCGTATCGAAAACACGTACCATGATTTCGCGATGACGTTGCGGGCAACTGACAGACGCAAGTTTAACACGTTAGTTTAGCTCAGCACGCAAGTTTTAACATATGGCCATGTTATCGGGTATCTGAAAAACGGTCGTGTGATGTGGTATTAACCAACATCCCCGCTCCAATTGTTTAACAATATATCGCACAACTCCATTGTAGACCTATAACGTACGCCAATCAACAAGATATCATGTTCATCTCATGGCCTACCGACTGAAAAAACATGTTCTAAGTTGCAAGAAAACGATTTCTGAAACGATATTTCAAATCAGTTAAGTCATTTCAACGCTAAAAATTGACTCTAGAAGTCATCCAAATCGAAAAACATGGAGTACGTCGGTCAAAATGACCAAATAATGACATGTACCTAAGCACACAAAGAAGTTGGGAAGAAAATTTGGTTTGAACTTTCAAAAAATTATGCCATAAATCGAATTTTCAGAGCAAAGTAGAAGAAAAATTTTTCAATTTTTTTTTTTAAAGTTTGAAAAAAAAATCCAAATTTAAAAAAAAACGAAAAAAAAAAAAATTTTTTTCAAAGCCCCTAACCCTAGGTGTGTGTGTGTGTGTTGCGAGACTGTCCACTGCGAGACTGTCGGGGGTGTTACATTAGGTGTTGAACTAAGTTTGAATAATGTTGAAAAAAACGTGCTGAAAATAAAGTTATGGACGGAATGGGTACTAAATAAAGGCTCGTTCGTAGTGACGTATCCGTATACAGCACGGCACGTTATAGGGGCCAGTTTTATTAGCAGTCCAACAGTGCTACACCACTAAGCGTCTAAATAAATGAATGAGACAACACACTTCGGTTTCCTCACATTGCGTTGAAGAGTAGCCATTGGTGAATCGGTTAAAAAGACGTGATTACGTCAGTATATACTGGCGCGATAGAAAAACTATGCTCGAGAGCGCATAAACGACAGAACAGTGAGTTTTTCATGATCATTCAAATTTCAGACGCCTATGCGACATTCATCTGTATGTCCCCGTGTTTGGTTTGCTCGAGCCACCCGGTAATCAGGCAGAACGGCGACTGAATCATGATATTGGTAAGCAAAATAGTGGCTGATTGTGATTGGTTGCAATGTGGATGAGGCGCGCTGATTGGCTGTTTTTTGCCAAATGCCGCCAATCACCAATCGGCGTGCCAAGATATTGCATTTTTTCAAACACGTGCAACGACTCTTATCCGTGCCACGTTATCCGCCAGTACCGAATCCGCGTTTTTATTATGTGGCGTGGAGTTGTAACTCAGCTCACACAAGACATCCGAGTCAGACTCCGCCCACTAATTCAATTCAGTTGATCACCGAAGGTCCACTGCTGTCAGCTAGCAATGAATTTAGCGGGGATTTTTTTGGGTGAAAAACGTTGATTCACGAAAAACGTGACTCAGCCCTCGCCATCGGCCAATCGTTGTCGGAGTTTGACGAATGTCGCGACGAGGAAGTGGCCGATGCGCGCTGTGCGTTGTACGATTGTGCCGAACAGGTTAGGCGAAATGGTTTGCCACTTTTTTCTTGAAATCCTGTTTTCAAGAAAGATGCAAAAAATCTTGAAAAAAAAATCTTTTTTTTTCTTGCTTGCGCCAAAACCATGGAAAACTAAACTGTAAAATAAAGACAAATAAATATGTGCAGTCTGACATGGTGATTCGTTTCATCAAGCGGTTCTTGAGCTTAGCTTTCAAGGTTCGAGCTCTGTGAGAGGTTTGCGAAGTGAACCAAATAAAAGAAAAGAAAAAATGCAATTTCCTTTTCCGCAGGCGGTCGCGGAACGACGATTCGCTGACGGCGTCGACACTTACTGCTTGCCGATGGACTCGACATTGGCGACGGCTGATTTATGCGCCGATTTGACCGAAAGTGCCGTTTGTGAGTGGCGGATTTTATGATTGTGATTCGTAAACACTTCAAAGAAACACTGAAAGTTGCTTGGAATATCGTAAGTTCACTGTTATGGTGTTGCCAATTGCCGCACTTTCCGAAGATTTGTTTGATTGTTGGAATCTCCGCTTATTTTCATTTGTTTTGTGCATTTTTTTCTCCCGTGTCCAAGCTCGGTTTCTTCGCGTTGCTTTTACGTGGCACCAACCAATTACAAAACAGTCTGACAAAAAAATTCGCTGCTTTTGACTGATCAGCAGCAAAATAAACCACATATTTTTATTTTTATTGGCGCAAAATGCAAAATTATTTACTTGTTTTTGCAGCGCACCGCATCGTCGTCTGGATGATGAGCACCGATCCGGACCCACGCTCGTTGCCGCCGTGCACTCGCAATCAGGACGTGCCACTTCAGCAAAACGTTGGTCCTACGAAGCAGCTTCTTTTTACGATAAAAACAAACCGAACGACCTGTCGGCTTTTATACATAGGGAATCTCTAACAGAAAGCGTGTAGAACGCCGCCAAGTAGGGTGCCCATAGAGTGTTTCTGTTACTTACTGTTTATACGCCCTTTTGCACGGTCAAGAGTCCAATGGGCTAAATCAATCCATGTGGAAGGCGCCACGGGCTACCACGTTACTGTTGTGTAGATGTCAGTACGTTAACGCCAGCCAGCGTTTGATACGCTTCTCGTTGTCATGGTTGTCTCGTCTGTCTGTTTTGCAGTTTTGCAGCCAATCTTCACTGACGTCACTTTTCCACCCACTATCCAGAATGCCGCCGGTGCACTGCAGCCACCGCAACCACAACCATCGGCATCATCGTCTCTTGGCGTCCAACTGGCGAGCGCGTCGTCAGTCTCGAGCAATTGCTCGTCCAGTCTGTGCAACGTGACGCCAGGTGGCGACAAACTGACGTTGCGCATCGACCTGACCACCTGTCAGCCGTCCGATCTGATCAAGATGGTCATCTCGAAGCGAATGCGAAAGTTGAGCGGCAATAATTTGACGGCTGATTCGAATTCGGGCGCACCGACGAGCGCTAAACTGGCCGAGTCTTGCTCGGATGCGTATGTGCTGAAGGTCGCTGGGTATCAGTTGTATCTGTTGCGGGCGGTGCCGTTGTTTCAGTATAAGGTCGGTTTTTGGTAGTTTTTTTTGGAATATGGAAGTAGAAGTATTTTGGATCTGAAACAGATGTCAGATCAGATCCACATTCACATTGTGATGGTGGAACGGAAGGAGAACACGTTGCCTTCACATGACCGCTCGCAGAAAGTTTCTAATTTCGAATCGCACGTTTGAGCTATACTCCACTCACTGCCACAGGCTCTATTGCTAATAAACTCACTGTAGGCGTGGCGTGCTATACCATGAAGTTGGCTGTTTTCCGGTTTTGCCAGCGCAAGCCAACGAATTCAAACAAACCTACAGTCAACCTCTAAATTACAGGGAATCAGCTGGTTCGTTGGTGATATACGGTATGCATGAATTTTTCTGTGCAAAACAAACTCCGCCCTGCATGCACACCGTAATTCCAACCAATCAGCGGATTTCCTAATTCAGAGATCGACTGTAACAGCAGCCGACAAAGCGGCGCATCATCACGCGCACGATTTTCTGTTTCAATAACTAAAACTTTGTTTGCTAAATGTTCGCAGTGCATCTACGAGCTCGTACGAACGAACGGCGTGCCGCTGTTGATGCTGATGGGTCGTGACTCGCTGCTGACGAGCGTGCAGGCGCATTGGACGCTGACGCCGCCGTCGTTCATAAAACGACTCGGAAGGGCGGCCAATAGCAGGGACACGCAGCAAAGTACGCCCAGCGCTGCCGGTGCAGTGTCTGGTAAGCGTTTTTTTTTAATGTTTGAATGGTTGTTTTGTTTTGTTTTGTGAGTCTTTTTAATCAGGGTTGTGTCGGATAAAAGACTAGCGTTTTTTTGATGAGCTGGGCAAATTGAGTTTTTCTCTGAAATTAGGACACTTTTCGTCTATTATCATGTGTCGAATTGTGGTTCAGCCGTTTCGTATTGATGATTAGAATGTGAGTCCATTTGAATGCAGTTTTTTCGTTCAGATCTGTCCAATACAAGCAGCACGACAGCGGAAAGCAGCGCTGGCGACCAGGACCGCTACATTCTGTGGGAGTTGCACAGTTTGAGCGAGCCGACATTCAAGTTGCGCATAAAATCCGCCGGATACTTGAATGTTGCTGATGCAGATGAAGTAAGTTTGAGCTAGAGGTGAATTTACCGAAAAAATTACGGTAATTTTTCCAATTTTTCATGCAACCAAAAAATAACCAAATGAGCATTTTCCATAAAAGTAAATGATTTGGGAGGCAATGTTGCTGAAAATGGCAGATTTATTTTTTATGTTGGCTAATATGACAAAAATATATTGTTCCTGTTGACGAAATTCTGTCTGACGGGTCTTCTAAGTTTTACTGGGTGTCAATGATTTATGATTTTTTAATGTGAGCTCATACGGATCAAACAACAGCAACAAATGGGGACCGTTGAATGCAACAATATGACGAAACAAACGCAAACAACGTTTTATGCGTTGGGCTGAGGTTTTTTGTGCGTCTTGATTGACTTATCCCTGCAATTTGTAGTTTCTAACTAACCTTTTTATGACCGCTTGACTCGGGTTGGCTGGTTGTGGTTGTTCATGGCCCAGAGGTGGCAAAGGTAGTGACGCAATTTGGCCGATCTAGCGTGCTCGGTCGGGTACGGACGCTGTGTAGGAGCTGCGGGTTAACTGGTCGTGAGGCTCTTCAAACTGATTGCTTTGCACTGTCTTCACGTTTGCTTTTATTATGATTTGCGTGTGTTTTTCATATCACCAGGTTTCTCTGCTGGTAGCATCTTTGCAGCCGCCGCCCATGTTTTTAACTAAATTTTGGTTGTCTGTTCTCTGCTCAGATTTACATCAAAGCGGGCATATTCCACGGAACCGAGCTGATTTCGGCGCTCGATACGAAACGCGTGCGCCCGTCGAATCTGCGCTGGAGATCGGATGATGTGCGTTGTGCTTTTTTCAGAAAATTCTAAGGAGCATTCATGAAGCAGTATTGGTTGCAGCGTAGCTATGTGTAAAACAAACAGCTACGCGTCACTAAATACTGCTTGATCTTTATGAATTATATTCAGTAACATGCTTCCGAATGATTTCCAATGTTGAAAGTGTCGAAATGTCGAAACTTGAAATCATCGATATTTCATACTTTTCTGCGTCGCTTCTCTCAGCTGTTTCAATGTTTCTTGTTTTGTTTTATTCAGAGTTTTCAGAACATTGTTGGTGATTGATTGTGTAAAAAATGTAAACTTGCGATTGTCAGGCGCTCGAGTTCACGGATGTTTACATTCCCGACATTCCACGCGCCGCAGCGATTTGCTTCTCGATTTGTTCCGTTAAGTATCGACGACAACAGAAACAGCAGAAAGAGGTGACATTTGTGATTTTGTCATCACCACTCATAAAAACTACGGTTTTCACTCATAAAAAAAACTACGGTTTCCACTCATAAAAAACTGCGGTTTCCACTCATAAAAAAACTACGGTTTCCACTCATAAAAAACTACGGTTTCCACTCATAAAAAACTACGGTTTCCACTCATAAAAAACTGCGGTTTCCACTCATAAAAAAACTACGGTTTCCACTCATAAAAAACTGCGGTTTCCACTCATAAAAAAAATACGGTTTCCACTCACAAAAAAACTACGGTTTCCACTCATGAAAAAACTACGGTTTCCACTCATAAAAAAACTACGGTTTCCACTCATGAAAAACTACGGTTTCCACTCATAAAAAATTACGGTTTCCACCCATAAAAAACTGCGGTTTCCACTCATAAAAAAACTGCGGTTTCCACTCATGAAAAACTACTGTTTCCACTCATAAAAAACTACGGTTTCCACTCATAAAAACTGCGGTTTCCACTCATAAAAAACTGCGGTTTCCACTCATAAAAAACTACGGTTGCCACTCATAAAAAACACGGTTTCCACTCATAAAAAACTACGGTTTCCACTCATGAAAAAACTACGGTTTTCACTCATAAAAAACTGCGGTTTCCACTCCTAAAAAAACTACGGTTTCCACTCATAAAAAACTGCGGTTTCCACTCATAAAAAAACTACGGTTTCCACTCATAAAAAACTGCGGTTTCCACTCATAAAAAAACTACGGTTTCCACTCATAAAAAAACACGGTTTCCACTCATAAAAAACTACGGTTTCTACTCATGAAAAAAACTACGGTTTCCACTCATAAAAAACTGCGGTTTCCACTCATTAAAAAACTACGGTTTCCACTCATAAAAAACTGCGGTTTCCACTCATAAAAAAACTACGGTTTCCACTCATAAAAAACTACGGTTTCCACTCATAAAACAAACTACGGTTTCCACTCATAAAAAAACTACGGTTTCCACTCATAAAAAAACTACGGTTTCCACTCATGAAAAAACTACGGTTTCCACTCATAAAAAAACTACGGTTTCCACTCATGAAAAAACTACGGTTTCCACTCATAAAAAAACTACGGTTTCCACTCATGAAAAACTACGGTTTCCACTCATAAAAAACTACGGTTTCCACTCATAAAAAACTGCGGTTTCCACTCATAAAAAACACGTTTTCCACTCATATAAAACTACGGTTTCCACTCATGAAAAAAACTACGGTTTCCACTCATAAAAAAACTACGGTTTCCACTCATAAAAAAACTGCGGTTTCCACTCATAAAAAAACTACGGTTTCCACTCATAAAAAACTGCGGTTTCCACTCATAAAAAAACTACGGTTTCCACTCATAAAAACTACGGTTTCACTCATAAAAAAACTACGGTTTCCACTCATAAAAAACTGCGGTTTCCACTCATAAAAAACTACGGTTTCCACTCATAAAAAACTGCGGTTTCCACTCATAAAAAAACTACGGTTTCCACTCATAAAAAACTACGGTTTCCACTGTAAAATTCCATTTTTTCCAGGAGCACGTCGGTCTTGCGTGGGTGAACGTTCGTCTGTTCGACTATCGCGACCGATTCGTCGACTACTCGGCAAAGTTGCACATGTGGCCGTTTGCGCACGGCTTTGACGGCTATCTGAATCCGTTCGGTCATTGCGGCCCGAACTCGAACAAGGACACGCCGTATATTGATGTGAGTTGATGTTGTTTGATGTTGTTGTTGTTGTTGTTGTTGTTGTTGTTGTTGTTGTTGTTGTTGTTGTTGTTGTTGTTGTTGTTGTTGTTGTTGTTGTTGTTGTTGTTGCTTGATGTTGTTGCTTGATGTTGTTGTTTGATGTTGTTGCTTGATGTTGTTTGATGTTGTTGTAGTTTGGTGTTGTTGCTTGATGTTGTTGTTTGATGTTGTTGTTGTTTGATGTTGTTGTTGTTGTTGTTGTTTGATGTTGTTGTTTGATGTTGTTGTTGTTTGATGTTGTTGTTGTTTCATGTTGTTGTTTGATGTTGTTGTTTGACGTTGTTGTTTGATGTTGTTGTTGTTGTTTTTGTTGTTGTTGTTATTGTTTGATGTTGTTTGATGTTGTTGTTGTTTGACGTTGTTGTTGTTTGATGTTGTTGTTGTTTGATTTGTTGTTTGATGTTGTTGTCTGATGTCGTTGTTTTTTATGTTAAGTGCTGCAACTGCAAAAAGGTGTGGTACTGTTGAGATCTTTAAAGTTTTTTACACACCTATTAAAGACACCTAAAAATTTTGACGTAAAATGTGTTTAAAGACACCTGAGATGTTCTGAGAGTAAAACCCACTAACTCACTTAACCAGACGTGACATGAGCGATGAAAAATAACTCAAAAAGTAAAATATATTGATCTAAGTGGTGTGCGTCCCGAAAGTCATTTTGGTGTCGTACTTGCTACGCCTTGGGGAATTCACGCTGCTAATCGAAATATCAAAAACAAATAAATGCTGAACGGCATTTACAAAAACCGAAGCAACATTTCACCAGGTCGAATTCGAGAGCTTCGACAAGGAGGTGGTTTGGCCCGACCGACAGCAGACGCACGATCTCGTGAGATTCACAATGAAATGGCGACGAAATCAGCAGCCTTCCTGGATTGCGGCAGAGCCGGACGTGAGCCGGAGGTTTTCTTGGTTGCGCCGGTGTGCTGATTGGACGGATTGGAATGAGGCGGGCGATGATTGATTGAGGCTGATTTATCTGACCAATCGGCGTCGAGATTGGAGATTTTTTTGAAATTCGCTTATTTTGATTGGCTTTGGACTGTGATTCCTGGTTCACTATAATTGGCGTGCAATATTGTTGAAATGCATGATTTTCTTCTGACGTCAGTATTTTGTCCGCTGACCATGGAAATTACAAATACAGCCCGCTGGTTGGCTGCCGAATGCAGTCAATGCATCTGATTTAGCTGAGCCAAGAAAAATTAAACCGTCTGCACTGACAATTTTTTCTCATTCAGAAAGTCACACCTGAAGATCTGAACGTTTTGCAAACAGTCAAGAAAAAAGGTCGATCGATTGAGCTGGATGAGACGGAGCGCAGCTGCCTCTGGCGATTAAGGTTTGCGGTTTTTTTAATCGGAGTGCACAATCCCTTCAATGGCCTTTTTGCTACAAACAATGTTCAATCAAAAGTAAAAAATACGATTTTATAGGGCAAGGCAACAAGCGAATCATCCAAACTGCAGCCAAAATTGACCACACACGCACAATTTCTCCTTTTCAGAGAATTCCTGAAACGAGAGCCGGAGTTGCTGCCGCGTCTGTTGGACGCCACGAAATGGAGCGCCCGCGCCGACGTGGCAACGGTAGGAAAGGAGCTGTTTACCGCATAGCACAGAAAACGGCTGTTATGTGTTGTTTTGGCACCGGATGTTTTTGCTCGCATATATTTTTGGAAAGAGATGTGCAGGCATCATAGGAAAAATTTTTGTTGTGTGGATGATGCATAGTTGTTCCAGAGCCGAGGGGTTGGGGGGGGGCGATATAGATAGCTGGAGCAAATTTTCCAGATAGATAGCTGGAAAATTTTGGGGAGCGGGCGCGGGGGGGCCAATTTTGACCGCCCCCCAGAACAACTATGGGATGGTGGATCACTTCATTCTAATTCCAAACAGAAAGCCTAACAGCAAACAATAATTTTCGATTTGACCTGATTTTGTTTTGTTTTTCGAATTCGAAATACTCCGATTTTATTTACGCAGGCAAAACAAAACGCCAATCATTGCGCTACAGCAACCGCCGAAACAGCTGTTTTTGACAAAAAAAAAACCTATTTGAAATTTCTTCCATGTTGATGTGAAATGAAAAAAAAACCAAATGGATATTGCAGAACCAAAGTTTGCATGCAAATCTGTTTTTGCAATTTACAGAAATCTGCAAAAAACCCAGGTCACGCCTCGTTCATGCACCCCAAAAACACAGCAATCCAGCGCGGCTTTTCGGCCATTTTACGGGGTCGAAAAACGGGCGATATTGTATTTTGTTAGATGCACGTGCTGCTAGAAGGCTGGCCGACGGTGACGCCGGACACGGCGCTGGCGTTGTTGGACGTGCGCTACCCCGATCACTGCGCGCGTGCGTTCGCTGTGAAATGCTTGAACGAGCGCCTGTGCGACGATCGACTGCAGCTGTATCTGATGCCGCTGGTGCAGGTGCATGGTGGATTTGGTTTTTTGGGATGCGGGTAAACTGCAGTGAGTACGTTGATGTATCTTGTGTGTTTCACTGCGATCGAGTCAATATCGATTATTTGAAATAGGTGTTCATTGTTTGGAAGTGTTGGTTGACTTGTTGCGCCAGGTAGTATCGAGCCTACAGTAAGTGGAAGGATTCATTTTGCGACTGCCAACTTTGTGCTTATATTTCTCAGCTGAAACATAGAGGTCGTTTAGCGTGCGTCATAGTTTTATTTTATTCAACCAGATTTTCATGCAAAAACTAAAAACTTTGTAAAAAAATTTAAATCGCTTACCGAATCCACTTCAAAAGCAGCCAGTCCAGCCCAGGTTAACTGGAGCAACTGAATCCGTGAATCAATTTGTATATTTTATCAATTTTTTTGCTTTTTTAATCAAACTGCATGTTATCGCTGAAACGCACAGGTGCTTCGCTACGAAGCGTTCGTCGATAACCCGCTGGCGAAGTTTCTGTTGAAGCGAGCGCTAGCGAATCAGCGTATCGGCCACATGTTCTTCTGGCTGCTGCGCTCGGAACTGTCGATCGCCCCATTAGGCTCGGTCACGCGATTCGTGCTGATGCTCGAGGCGTTCTGTCGCGGTCGGTTTTTGGAATTTTTCTTTTTTGCTTCTCGCTTTTCGAAGATTTTTTGCTGATTGATTGATTGATTGATTGATTGATTGATTGATTGATTTGTTGCATTCGACCGAGCGATGATTGATTGAACTGCTCAGCGATGCCAACTACAAGCCTGCGATACATGGCATGTCATACAACGTGCAGCAAGCGCTGCGCACGTTGGTAGAGCAACGTTTCATGACATCTGAAATTTCTGATATCCGGAAATATTTGTTTGCCATCCTAGTGGCCTGGATGTTGGTAGAGCGTTGAGACTCGTTGTCTGTGCGTTTGTGTTGAAGCTTCTTACATTAATGCATGCTTATTAACTATTGTTTTGTGATGCTGTCTGTGTATTGATCCACGTAATGCCTATTGTTGGCTTGCTTACGTTTCACGGTGCTGCATGACACTGTGTAATGTTTTGACTACAGTTCTTGTTGCTTGTTTGGTTCTACTGGTCTGTGCTTGTAGTTCTTGTAGTTCAGTTCAGCTTCAGTCTTGCTTTTTACACAGTTCGTAATTCACACAATTCCTCTTTACCGTCAACAGTGTTTTACGTCGAGCTAACAGTAAAACCTAAGCCGCTACAACAAAGTCGTCAATAAGATCCACACTTAAACGGACACAATACAACATTTGGGGACCACCGATGTTGGCGCTTCCTCGAAGTGGAACCGGCGACCTCGGTTGTTGTTGTTTGTTGCCGTGCTGCTGCTGATTATTGTTCCGTCGGCAGACGTAGTGCCTTCGCGACCTGTGCCGGCTGGTCCCACAGGTCTCGCGCGACGACGTCGAGCGCTCGAACAGGACACGTGAAGATGTGGCGAACGTCTTCGTCAGCGTCGTTGCAGAGTGGGCATCGCGCTGGACATCGGCTGTCTATCTTGTGCTGGTATGACGCCAACATCGAACAGTAGCCCGACCGCAGTTGTGCCAATCGACGCCTCGTGTAGCGTGGCAGTTGGCGCTCAGTCAATGAGATGGGTGGCGCTGGCGCGTTGAGCACAGGGTTCGCCGGACACCGTGCAATGACGTCCGCGACAGACACGCTGTGGACAAAGTTCAGGAGCTGTTGGCGCGTCGAGTGCTGGACGTTGATCGCCTGGGCGGCCTCGTGATCGAACCTTGACGCCAGCGTGTGTTTCATGGCTCTGTGTCGCGTGGAGACGGACGCCTCGCGATGATACGGATGTGCGTCATCGTAGCGCGCGCTCGCGAGATATTGTACGCAGAGCATGCGGAGGTGTTCCTCCACCGGCAGCTCGGCGCACTCCGTATGCAGGTGATGGACAGGCGCGGCAGTGTGGCAACCCGTGGCGACGCGGAGCGCTGCATTCTGCACCCGCTGCAGTTTTTCAATGTTCGTGGCGGCTGCGTTGGGCGCCCAGACCGGGGCAGCGTAGTTGATGACGCTCTTGACTGTCGCGCGGTGCACCGTCAGCAGTGTCTCTTTTGTGGCGCCCCAGCTAGTGCCGCTGAGCGCCTTGAGTGTGCGGACTCGTCTGGATGCCTTGGACGCGGTAGCATTGCAGTGTTGCATGAATGACAGTTTTGGATCGAATGTGACGCCGAGAATCTTCGGTGTCAGTTCTGTCGGCAGCTTGGCGTTGGCGATGCGCACGTTGGGGTCGGCCTTGTGCTCTCGGTTGTCGGGCGTGAATAGCGACGCCGTCGTTTTGTTGACGTTGACTGTCAGGCGTTTACGTTCGAAGAACGCGCAGAGTTTATTCAGGTATTCAGTCAGCACCGCAGCTGCCTCCGTGTATCGGGGGCTGCTGGCCGTCAGCGTGAAGTCGTCGGCGTAGGAGACGACGTTGACCTCTTGTGGCGGCTCAGGAATGTCTGCGACGTACACGTTGAACAGAAGCGGCGATAGCACCGAGCCTTGCGGCACGCCCATTTTTATGTGGCGGTGTGGTGACGTTGCTCCTCTGAATGTGCAGCACGCTTCTCGACCTCGTAAGTACGCCGATAGCCATCGTAGTAGGGTGCCGGGTAGATCAGTCGTCGAGAGTTGCTTGAGCAGGAGTCGGTGGTCCACCGTGTCGAAGGCCCTCGACAGGTCTACGCAGACAAGCGCCGTGCGGTCCGCAGGTTTCGGTCTGTTGAAGCCGGTCGCCACCGATGTCGACACCTTGAGGAGAGCTGAGATTGTAGATCGTCCTTTGCGGAAGCCGTGCTGGTGCTGTCGTAGCTGCGGCAGCAGGTACTGTGACAGCGGGTCCAGCAACAAGCGTTCCAACAGTTTGGCGACGGGCGAAAGCAGTGACACCGGGCGGTAGCTGTTGCTCAGTTCTGGCGGTTTTCCTGGCTTCAGGAGCGGAATCACATTGGCTCGCTTCCAGATCGCCGGAATTTTGCATTCATTTATTGACCTCGCGAACATGTTGGCCAGCCATGTTGGCGACCTCGGTCGCAAACGCCAACGACACGGCTACGCCCATTCGTGCCCACGGCAACAAACAACAACAACGAACCGTCTAACTTTAATCCGTCATCAATTCTTAAAATGTCTGGCGTCTTTCGACAACAACTTGGACTCAGAACTGCAACTCTACGTTCTCAATTGCAAAAAGTCCCACAGTTTCATCCGTTGTTCAATTCAGCAGCCAGTCGTGAGCAGAGATGTGCATTTAAATTGAGAAGCAAAGTCGCCTTCCGAACAAATTTCAAGAATGTATCTTTTCATTTTCAGCGCTTTCAAAAATAAACCTTTTGCTAGCTTCATAAATCTTATTTTCATGATGGAAAATGGGTGTCGACAGTCCCCTCTCTGGACAACAAACAGAAATTTTCACTGCGTTAATTTCAAGCAGTTTTGTTGTTGTTTGTCTGGCCACTCATCGTCTACTGTCTACGGCTATTATCAAACAAGAAAAATTGTTGTCACGTACGGACGATTAAAACAAATGCGAGAAGGTGCCTGAGCAGAAAAAAGTTTTGTTTCTGAGCAGCAGTGGCTGTGATGTGAAGTGCCAAAATCGCTTTGTTATTTGACTCCAATGCTGCACGGACACCGAATTATTTGTTGTTCGATGTAGACAACTGTCATGTTGACGCAGAAAATTTTGGGCTGACGCAAAATTATTGACCCTTTGTGTCAATTGATTTGAGCTTGACGCAGAAAAATCTTGACCCTCATACATCAGACGTGTACATATGCAGCACACAGCATGTTGTCAGATGCAGTGTAGCCGTGGTTTTAAGAAGTCAGTTTGTGCGACACTAAATTTGCGACTAAAAATTGGGGGGGGGGGTCGACGTCGCGCAGCCACACGACCCGGGACAGGCTAGAAGTGTCTGGCGTGCACACCTCTGGTCGCAAGTGCATGATTCAACTGGGTGAATGACAGAAAATTCGGTGGGCGCCCAACTGGACGGCGTTCTATACGTGTTTCTGGGTTAGCTCTGGCTGAAAACGCAGCCTAAATTTATGTTCATTCGTTCGTTCGTTCTAGCTGTCATCCCGCCGACTGAGTGGCTGAGTGGATAGCACTTGGGACTTCCAACCGGAAGGCCCGGGTTCGAATCCGCTCGTGACCACTCGGCTGCCCCGGGTTGCGTGGGGCTTAATGGTTCGGCAGCATAAACTACGGCTTTCTTGATTCACAAGATTACTGTTCCGGTGGCGAGGAACTTAATGACATCGCGCCCATGCATACCAGCGCAGCTTGCCCAACGCCCACTTCTATAGCAAAAAAAAACTGCTTCCAACGTCGCAGCCCATGTGGTGGACAATCAAAAATTGCGACACTGCCTTTCCCCAAGGGCGTTGGGTAAGGATAAAAAGGGGGCAACAAACAACTACTACAACAACAACAACAACAAGCTGGATTTGGTGTCATCTATAAACAATGCGACATCTATAAACCCATGGCACATGACGTATTTTATACCGGGTGTGCGCATGCTCGCACAAGTTTGGACTTGGGAAATATTCCGCTTCATGTTTTTGCATATGTTTTGCTTTCCGTTGCTTTATATTTCGAATTTCGAAAACAGTTATTGCCACCCAGTTACCTAACTTGCTTATTTTTGATGGTTGGGAGTGAATATATGGGTGGCTTATAGAATCAAGAGAAGGAACAGACGATTGTCACTAAATTGTCTTTGTCTTCTCAGTTGCAAACACCATTTCCTTTTGGATCAACACCAAAGCAGTCACTGTCAGTGTTGGGCAAAGGCCAACAACCGACTTCTGTAGGTGACCTAAGGCTTCGCAAGCCTTTTATCAAGGAAAAATCGTCAACAAAATCTGTCACAAGGGTACAATATTAGCAGTTATACCAGTGACAAAGATGCGACCCCTTTCCAGTGGCAAAGTTGACCAAGAACTCTACAGAACTGCTGCCAGCTTTCAGGAACGCGCGTGTAAATATGCATTACACAAATGTATATGTTTTAGACATACACATGTCAGCTGTCAACACATGTGAGCATTATAAGAAAAGTAAACAATGTAATTAAAAAAGATTTCTATTGGAAAAATAAAACATAAAACGAAATAACAGCATGCATCATAACAAGCGTGTGGTTGCGCAAACCCGGTATACAAAATGAGTGTAAACCCAGGCGTGGGAAAGTGTGCGGGTTTATAGATGACCATTGACCAACAAGATGTCATCCCCAATCAGAGCGCTCATGCTGTTTCTCCACATACAGTCAGCTTGTATTGTAGTAATTTTTTTTGTTATCAATTTCAGGCTGCGGTCCGTATCTGCAGTCGTTGATGAAACAAACGGAGGCGACAGAGAAACTCGAGTATTTGAGCAGTGTTGTAAAAGAGAAAAAAGACGACGCCACGAAGGTCGGCCAGTTTTTCTTTTCTTGTTTTTTTTAATTTTGTTTTTTTTGTTAGCGAATACATATCTGCAGTTTTAACGCTACAACTTATCCAACCAGCTGATTGGTTGGCGGTTACGTGATGCATGCATTCTGTGCAGACCTCTACATCAATGTCTGCAATAGGATACATACATCACGTCGGATATCACCAACCAATCACGTATTTGTATATGTTATAGACTACAGTTAGACTGTATCATCCGTTGCTTTTGTCTTGTCACTGTAACAATTCGTTTTTATGTGTTGAGAGATTCGGCACGTGTCTTTCACAACAGGACAAAAAGTACCTTTTTGCAAGTGACCGAATTTCATGACATCTTCAACAAACAAGTGGTATTGTTAGTGCTGTTTTTTTGGAATATGTTGAAATCTGTGCTGCATCATGCTGACACGACCAATCAGCGTGAAACGATGCAGCCAATCAGCTTATCAGAAAAGAAATTCGCACTTTCAAAGCACTTTTTAACTGAATGTTCACTTTGCTGAGCATCCGTGATCTATTTGATGTTGACTTTTGCATTTCGTTTCAGATGCTATGTAAGGAACTGAGTTTCAATTCAGACATTCTGCAGAATTTGGAATCACCTCTCGATAGCTCGCATATTTTGGGCACGCTACTGTGAGGTTTTTTTAAGTTTTTTTTCAAAAACTTTTTAAGGTTAACTGAGCATTCGTCAGCTGACTGATTAACCCTTATTATTGTGTGCACTCACCAAGGTAGTTTCATTAGCATGTACACCTGGGTTTTTTTGCAGAAAAACGTCGGTTTTTTGCAGAAATTTTGGACCGTTTGCAGAAATTTTTTACAAGATTTCTGCAAATTGCAGAAACAGATTTGCATACAAACTTTGGTTCTGCAATATTCATTTTGTGCTTAGCGCTTGACTGAGGTTTCACATCAACATGGAAGAAATTTCAAAGTTTTTTTGTCAAAAACAGTTGTTTCGGCGGTTGCTGTAGCGCAATGATTGGCGTTTTGTGTTGCCTTCGTAAATAAAATCGGAGTATTTCAAATTCGAAAAATAAAACAGAATCAGATCAAATCGAAAATTATTGTTTGCTGTTAGACTTTCTGTTTGGAATTAGAATGAAGTGATCCATCATCCACACAGCAAAAGATCCAAAAATAAGACATTGGCGGAGGTACGGTGCGCAAGTTTGTCGTCGAGCTTGTCGAGAATCTCAGCAACCTATTCGAAGCCGCGCACAGCGTTCTACAGGCTGCCTAAACATTCTACCGTCTGAAATGGATGGATCTGAACAGCTGCTGGCGTACGGAAATGCCGATCTCATCTGCTGTATCTGCACCAGTTTTATTCATCAATTTTGCCGAGCAAGGGCAGTATCGCGGACGAATGAAAACGATTCAAACGCGAACGAATTCAATTTCCTGGTCCGAGTATAACTGCAGGCAAGCATGCAGTATCTGGGGATGAAAACAAAGAGGGAAGAGGCGATACAAAATCAAACCGAACAAAGTGAACTGCACCTTTGCGAACGTCGAACCAACCGAAGCCATCGCTTTGGTTGCGGAATTTGAGCAATGAGGGGTTTCATTTGATATTGATTGTGTTGTTGTTTGGTTGAATGATTTGAAACGAATGATTGGTGATTTGTTTGGTTTGGCAATCTGGTTTGGTTTTGGTGTTTTTTCTGAATCTTTGAAAAATTCTGCGGTAAAACAATATAATTGGCAATTGCAATTCTGCGCATCGTTAAGAAATGATGCTCAGAGCGAAAAAAATGCCATTTAACAAGCACAAAAACCATTTTCGTCGTGTTTTTGAAATTTGCAGAAACCAAATTTCATTTGCAGAAATTTTTTACCAAATTTCTGCAAATTGCAGAATCGACTTTTTGAAAAAAGAACCTAGATGTACACAGTCGAACTGTAACTCAAAGGCGATCCGTAGATTCGTGTGGCTGTTTTTGATTTGGGCTCACTGATTGGCCGAATTGGCTCAATGCAGCCAAACAGAATGCCAGATTTAACAGGCAATTTTTCCACAGTTGAACTGGACGACCGCTGCGCTGATGAACTTTTTTTGTTGTTTTTGTTATAACTTCGAAATCCGCCAGTAAAAACGTTAAGGTTAGACTCAGAGCGTAAAACATCTGTTGACTCACTCAGTGATTGGCTGCATGCCAACAACAAATGCAGCCACAAAATCGAAACAAGAGAATTTCAAAGCCTGTCTGTAGTCGTACGACCAGTAAGCTTGGCGCCGGGCGGGCGGGAAATTCAAAAATGAAGCCAATCAGCGCTCTCGCCTGAACGGTTTTCAGCTTAGACGAGTGCAAAGTGCTCGGTAGCGCCAAGCGCCCTCTGTGGCTGGTCTGGCGAAACCACGACCCGCTGGCCGCCGTCGCCAAGAACACCCATGAGATCATCTTTAAAAACGGCGATGGTTGGTCGAGTTGTTTTTGTTTCTGATTTTTTTGAAAACATTACTTTTTTATTATTATTATTCGCGCACCGGTTCCAGAAACGATAAGGTACCGAACTCCGGTGGAAACGGGCAATTCTGCCGCGAGCCCAATTTACCCTCGGCTCTGGAGGGAGTAGACCATTAGATAGTATTGGTCACTTTAGTTTCTCCATTATGTGTCTTCTCCACAGCGGAATTCGAACTGTCCACTTTAAGAACGGTAGACAGAAATCCTACCACCTGCGCTACAGACGCAACTTCTTCAAGTTTCAAACAGCTTATTGCATGAGAGATAAAAACAAAAAAAAACACTTTCTGCAGACCTCCGCCAGGACATGCTGACGCTACAGGTGCTGCGCATCATGGACTCGATATGGTGCGCCGGCTCGCATGATTTCTGTATGACGCCCTATCTGTGTCTGCCGATGGGTCGCAACGTCTGTTGCTTGTTTTCTTTCTTTTTTTCATGACTTCGGTTTCCCACTTTAGAAAACTCTGGTGGTTGTTTCATTTTCGAGAACGGGGAGGGGGTGGCGTAAAACAACGTTTTTGCCACACACGGGCACACCCTGTAAACCCCCTTCTGACTAATTTTTTTGATTGATGTTATTCGACACATTTTAAGTGTCCAGGCACATGCACAAGGAAAATTCCAAGCAACAAAGCTGGCTTCTGCTCTATGATTATTGTCAGAGCCAATCATTGTTAGAGTTGTTTTCAGTGCTTCTCACTCACTGGCATACGGTGAATTTCATGGCAACATCCAAACAAAAGAAACGCCATTTTGTGTGAAACTTTTGCTCAAATTTTTAGATCGGCATGATTGAGGTGGTTCGTAATTCGAAGACGATCTTCGAAATTCAAGTAGCGCAGGGCCTCGGCGTCTTAGACGCCATCAATTTGCCGGCGTCGTTTCTGAACAAATGGATCAAGGAGCATAATCCGTCCGAAGAACAGTGCGTTTTTTTTCGTGAAAATCATCATTTTTGTACCAATGTTGTTGTCATTAACTGGTGAATTCGCTTAAAAACCCTGATTTTCCGGTTTATTAGCGTTTTTCTGCTGTGTATTTTAAACGTTCCCCTCCACTCAACAACCTGTAATGTAAAAGTCTGCAAGTAACACCCCACATGTGACGCATGCATTTCGAAATTTTTTTACGGCAAATGTTTCACGCACAAATTATCTTTCTCGATGCCGAATGCGCGCAGCAATGTCTGCTTGCCTTTCAGTCCAGTAGAATTGTAAAAACATCCAAAAAATCTGTCAATTGAAAACAACGAACTAGCGCAGGTACACGGAGGCGGTACGGCGATTCACGCGCTCGTGTGCAGGCTACTCGGTGGCTACTTTTGTGCTCGGCATCAAGGACAGACACCAGGACAACATCATGGTCACGCAGGACGGCAGGGTGAGGCGGGGGGGGGGGGGGGGTGCAGGTGGGAGTGGAGCGGAAGACGGTTGGGTTTTCGGTCGGCGAACTGGGATTGTTGTGTTGTTTGGTATATTGCGACTACCTCGCCTTGCCGATATAAGTAAGAAAGATTACATTTCTCACTTTCAAATTTTCATTCAAGTAACTTTTCGCCAAACGGCGGGCAGGAAAACCAACAATGCTACAATGTTGTCACAAATGCACAGCATTACCGCTGTAAGAAAACAAGAATGAATACTGTGTTTGTGCTGACTACAGTCAAACTCAATGACATTTTCCAACTAGCTGATTGGTCGACGCATGCATTCTGTGCAAACCAAACTCAGCGTCGCCACAGCAATGCATGCATGGGATCACGCGAGATCACGCACGCGAGCGCCAGCGAGCGGACAGCGCATCACGCATAATATGAGCCGTTATCCCCTCGCGCGCGTTTTTCAAATTTGCTCGCTTCCTCCAGCGAGCATAGTGTAAGCCACAAACTTGGTTCTGTGCACACGAAACGAACACCCAAAGTTGTGCTTGGAGCCGCGAAAAAATTTTTATCGGACAACTTTTCATACGCTGTAGACACGAAAAACCTATTCTGAAAACAGTGTTACTTATTTCTCTTTGTATTTTTTTTTCAGTAGTGTAATCATATGTGTTCGCCCTTTCAATTTTTACCTGCGACACTTTCACAGTTGCACAAAAAAGGTTCCTTGGGTAATTCCATCCGGAGATTTTGAAAATTGGGTTAATTTTTTGCCCCGACCCTTATTTGGGGCAAAATTTGGGCATTTTTTTAAATTTTGAAGGATTTTACGGCGTTACAAGTGTTCGCCCTTTCAATTTTTGTCTGAAGTTGTTCCATGACCAAACAAAAAAAATTTCCTGGGGTAATTCCATCCGGAGATTTTGAAAATTGACTTAATTTTTGCCTCCGACCCTTATTTGGGGCAAAATTTGGGCATTTTTAAGTTTTGAAGGATTTACGCCGTTACAAGTGTTCGCCCTTTCAATTTTTGTCTGAAGTTGTTCCGTAACCTAACAAAAAATTTTCCTGAGGTAATTCCATCCGAAGATTTTAGAAATTGAGTTAATTTTTTGCCCCGACCTTGTTTTTGAGTAAAAATTGGGCATTTTTAAAAACTCGCACGGTTTTCACCGGGTTTTAAGGGTTCGCCCTTTCAATTTTTGTCTGAAGTTGTTCCATAACCGAACAAAAAAGTTTCCCGGGGTAATTTCATCTGTAGATTTTGAAAATTTAGTTACTTTTTTGCTCCAACCTTTATTTGGGTAAAAAATTGGGCATTTTTAAAGGTTCGCAGGTTTTGACCTGGTTACATGTGTTCGCGCTTTCAATTTTTACCTGCGGCATTTTCACAGTCGAACAAAAATGTTTCCTGGGGTAATTCCATCCGGAGATTTTGGAAATTAAGTTAATTTTTTGCCCCGTGTGAGCATCTCTAGATACTGAATCGTGACGATTTCGGGCGAATCGGTCGTGGAAATTGGCGAAATCGGTCCAGAAACGAAAAACAAGAAAAGGGTGTTTTCCAAGGTAATTCAATGCGCTGATCACGGATTTTGGGTTAGTTTTCTTACGTGAGCAACTCTAGATGCCGAATCGTGACGATTTCGGGCGAATCGGCCGTCGAAATTGGCGAAATCGGTCCAGAAACGAAAAACAAGAGAAAGGTGTTTTCCAGGGTAATTCAATGCGCTGATCACGGATTTTGGGTTAGTTTTCTTAGTGAGCAACTCTAGATGCTGAATCGTGACGATTTCGGGCGAATCGGCCGTGGAAATTGGCGAAATCGGTCCAGAAACGAAAAACAATAAAAGGGTGTTTTCCATGGTAATTCAATGCGCTGATCACGGATATTAGGTTAGTTTTCTTACGTGAGCAACTCTAGATGCTGAATCGTGACGATTTCGGGCGAATCGATCGTGGAAATTGGCGAAATCGGTCCAGAAACAAAAAACAAGAAAAAGATGTTTTCCAGGGTAATTCAATGCGGTGATCACGGATTTATATTAGTTTTCTTACGTGAGCTACTCTAGATGCTGAATCGTGACGATTTCGGGCGAATCGGCCGTGGAAATTGGCGAAATCGGTCCAGAAACGAAAAATAAGAAAAGGGTGTTTTCCAAGGTAATTCAATGCGCTGATCACGGATTTTGTGTTAGTTTTTTATTTGAGCAACTCTAGATACCGAATCGTGACGATTTGGGGCGAATCGGCCGTGGACTTTAGCGAAATCGGTCCAGAAATGAAAAACAAGAAAACGGCGTTTTCCATGGTAATTCAATGCACTGATTACGGATTTTGGGTTAGTTTTTTATGTGAGCAACTCTAGATACTGAATCGTGACGATTTCGGGCAAATCGGCCGTGGAAATTGGCGAAATCGGTCCAGAAATGAAAAACAAAAAAACGGTGTTTTCCATTGTAATTAAATACACTGATCACGGATTTTGTGTTAGTTTTTTCATGTGAGCAACTCTAGATACCGAATCGTGACGATTTCGGGCGAATCGGCCGTGGAATTTAGTGAAACCGGTCCAGAAATGAAAAACAAGAAGTCGGTGTTTTCCATGGTAATTCATTGCGCCGATCACGGCTTTTGGGTCAGTTTTCTTATGTGAGCAATTCTAGGTACTGAATCGTGACGATTTTGGGCGAATCGGCCGTAGAAATAGCATAGACGAAATTGGCCTAAAAACGAAAAATGAAAAACCTGAGTTGTCCGGGGTTTAGAAGAATGTGTGACCAACGTATTGTGATTTTGGTCCGACCTTTGGGGCTTATGTAAAAGTCAGAATATTATCTAAAAATGCGGGAGACGCATAAAAAAGGAGGAATATGGCCTTGTGTAAGCAGTGAAAGACTTGGCTCGACAACGCTTTTCAAGTATCTGATGTGGTACACACGGATACAAGTACATAAGAGTCATATTTTTGCGCCGTTTATTCTTTATTTCGGTTGCAAGTGGCAACCCTCGTACATTGTAGACAAATGAAACTTTCACATTTGCTTTTTTCTAGCATTTAGCGACCTCTAAAACCACTAAAATAACGATCAGACTTTAGATCGCTGACACTGGTTTGCACAAAGTGTATCGCAGAGGCATTGGGAACTCAAGGTCTTCTTCTGTGGCAATGACTCACCGGTTTATCCTGTCACAAGAGTTTGGTAAAAAGGGTGAAAATCAACGGAAGACAACACTTTTTGCACTGGTGCTGCTGTATGCACAGCGGTGCGTACGTTAGCAACAACGATAAAGCTACATGCAGCAATGTTTTGCAATCTCTGATGTTTCTGTTTTTTTTGCACAGAATTTACAGTATAGCTGATTAAACATGGCAGCTTTTTTCAGGGTGCAAGGAGCGCGCGAATTTTGAATGAAAGAAAAAGAAGTTCAGAAACCAAATTGTATGCCAAATTTGACGCGTTTTTTTGAACTAATGGATTATCCGTATTATTCTGTTCATTCTTTCTCCCTTGCACACATGATTGGAAATTATGTTGGCATTTTTGAAAAAGACAACTCCTAGTCAGCGACTAATCCCGCCTTGATGGACTGCCTCATTTATTCGGCCATGCTGTACAGAATTTCGCACATGATGTGATTTTAGACTAAACTGAAGAGGACAATTGAAAAATATCTACATAACTTCAAAGTTTTTACGCTTCTCAGCAAGCTTTTAAACAACAAACGCGGCGCAAAAATATGACTCTTATGTGCTTGTATCCGTGTGTACCACATCAGATACTTGAAAAGCGTTGTCGAGCCAAGTCTTTCACTGCTTACACAAGGCCATATTCCTCCTTTTTTATGCGTCTCCCGCATTTTTAGATAATACCGTATTGCCTCTATTAACCCCCCCCCAAAATTAAACCCCCCCAAAAAAATAAACCCCCACCCCCTCGACAAGTTTCCAAATAATCCCCCCCAAAAATAATCCCCCATGGGGGATTATTGGAAACCTGTTTGAAACACATACCCAGCGAATTCAGTGGCTGGTTGCAGTGAAAATGATGAAATTGTGCTACCAAAGGCCCCAAATGGGTGAGTTAATAGTAATTTCAATTACAAAAGGCTGTTGTAAAAGGAAATTTCTATGTAGAGTAGAAGTTTCTGCGACTTCCTTCCTGCCATGGAAGGTATTTTTGCCATTTTGCCCACCCCTAAAAATGGTTTCCAAATAACCCCCCCCCAAAAAAATAAACCCCCACCCCCAGAAGTCGCTGAAGAAATAAACCCCCATGGGGGTTTATTAGAGGTAATACGGTACAGGGTGTCCCAGCTAGATGTACAACATTTGTTTTTGTAATTACGCGTGCATGCGTTGACCAATTTTTATAATATTTTCAGCGTTTGTATAGTACGGCCGAATAAATGAGACAGTCCATGAAGGCGGGATCAGTCGCAGACTAGGAATTGTCTTTTTCAAAAATGCCAACATAATTCCCAATCATGTGTGTAAGGGAGAAAGAATGAACAGAACAGCGCGGATAATCCATTTAGTTTAAAAAACGCGTCAAATTTGGCACACAATGTGGTTTCTGAACGTTTTTTTCTTTCATTCAAATTTCGCGCGCTCTTTGAACCCTGAAAAAAGCTGCCATGTTTAATCGGCCATACCGTAGTAAAGACTTCGGGAATTTTTTTGACGCTAAAAACGTTGCGATACGTTGAATATAATCTGACTTATAAGCATTTGAAAAAAATACACACTTTTTCAATTGCCGCCCACACCGGTGCGCGACTTGCTGGACACTCAGTTTGACCAGTGCTGGGTCGGCCGCGGTGGGCCAATTGCCTGGCCTGCACGTTCACCTGACATCACGACTACTGGCTCTGAAGCACTCTGTTTATGAGACCCACCCAGCATCCATCGATGAGCTGATTGTGGCCATCGGTGAAACTGTGGGCGAAATCAGCAACGAAAAGTGCCTGGCAGGTGTTTTGGACTTCGACAGACGAATGGATAAATTGATTGAAAGAGAGGGCCAGCACATTGAGGACAATTAGACTGTTAATATTTTGAGTCTGTGAGTGTTTGATTTGCTTTTTTGCTCTCCGCTCGTTCATTTTTTTGTGAAAATGAGGTATTTTTTTAAACTGCCATAACTTGTGTCATGTTTGTTGAAATATAAAAATTCTGGTGCCAAACAAATTCCCGATAATCCCGAAGTCTTTTTGTACAAACGTTGAAAAAAATTGTCAACATAGGTCAACGCACGCGCGCATACTTAAAAAACAAATGTTGTACATCTAGCTGGGACACCCTGTATTATTGAGTTTGACCGTAGAAACGCATCTCGTGCAGATCTTCCACATCGACTTCGGCCATTTTCTGGGTCACGACAAAATCAAGGCCGGCTGGAACCGCGACCGGGTGCCCTTTGTGCTGAACAGCTACCTCGTCACCGTGATTGCGCGCGGCGCGCAGAATCCGAGCGAGACAAACGAGTTTGCCGAGTGCGTGGCGGGGTTTTGTGTGGAATTCGCTTCGTTTCTGAAGTGTACGGAAACGTTCCGCTTGTTTCTACAGTCGAACTCTGAATTATAGGGAACCAGCTGATTGGTTGGTGATTACGGTATGCATGCTTTCTGTGTGCAGGCATTGCTGTGGGGGCGGAGCTTGGTTTGTACAGAAAGCATACATCCATAATCAGTAACGAATCAGATAACCCCCCCTCATTTAGAGTTCAACAACAGCTGGCAAGCTCGGTTTTGTTGGCAATATTTTTTTGCTAAGTGCCCGAGTGAGCCGTGAAGCATCGCTCTGGAATGCGTTCGTCGAAAAAAAAGCATTTCGCTCATTCTGCTGGTTGAGAGGCCGTTCCGCAGTTGGCAGTAATGAACACCAACAGCACACCCGAATAGGCGCAAAAACGGCTGAACGTTCACAAAAGGCGTAACGCTTGTTTACTTAAGGAGCTCACTGAAAACTAAGCGGCATTCATGAAGCAGTATCTAGTGACGCCTAGCTATGCAACACAACTACGCGTCACTAAATACACTGCTTCATGAATGCCGTTTAACACATGAAATGGTCCACAGATATACGCATGATCACTCACCATATTGAAACTCGCCGCGCATAAAAAAAAACCGTAACCAAAGCGATGCCAGATTCCGGCAGCTGTGCCTGGACGCGTACATGATGCTGCACCGGCACGCGGCGCTGTTCATCTCGCTGTTCACGATGATGCTCTGCATGGGCATCCCGGAGCTGCAGAACCTCGACGACATCAAGTTCCTCCATCGAACGCTCGCTGCTGACGCGAGTGACGCTGAGGCGGAGCGCTACTTCAACGAGCAGTTCTCGATCGCGTACTCGAACGCATGGCGCACACGGATCAACTTCCTCGCGCACACGTTCAGTCAGAAGCTGATCAAGAATATGGACTAGGCGAATTGCTTTGCTTCACGGTATTAGGTTGCTTTTGGCGTCATGAGATCACAACATTCAATAGATTTCCCTTCTCTCGTCAAGCAGTTTTCCATTGATTCGTACTGCATGATTAATCAATCAATCAATCAATGTGGTGATATGACGTTTTTTGTTGTTAATCACTACTGAAAGATTTGTCTGAGTCTCGTGTACAGGTTGTTAATGCACGATCTGTTTTGAGCTGTTCTTTTTCAATTGTTGCTGTAACGTTGGAAAATTCAGAATATTTTAAGAAATCAGTTGCGACATTAGTGTTCGAATTTTTGTGATTTTTTACATCGGCCCAGAGGCCAGAAGCACTCATATTTGTCGAATATTTTTTCCTAGAATTTTTTGGACTCTTTTTGTGACTGTTTTGATTTTGGTATTTTTCTGTTGCAGTTTCTCTTCTTTTTTTGTGTCACAGCAGACACACACGTGTGATCATACATTTCCATTCATGATTTCAAAAGTCGTGAGCTATTTATTGTCCGTGAAACCCGGTTCCAGATAAACTAAAATAGTCAAATATAAAAAAAGATTACAAAATGTTTTGCACACGTTCTTATTGCTTTAAAGTGAGTCAATAAACTGAAACGGAACACAGGTTTGAAACTTTGGGCGAATGTGAAGTTCGATAAAAATGCGTGACAACCAAAACGCAGTGCCATTATGTGGTGACACATTCATTTTAATTTTTTTCTCATCTTGCATAATGGTAACTGACCATATACAGTCCCGCTGTGAAGACCATGCACTTTATTTTCCACGTGATCACAGACCAAAACAGTGCAGCTACACCAATGCGACTAAACAAAATAAAGTCCATGGTCTTCAGACAAAAGTGTTTACCGTAATAACGCCAGTTACTTGTCTGACTCAAGGTGCATTCATGAAGCAGTGTTTGTGACCGCGTAACTATGTTTTAACTAACTGTCACTAACTAGCTAACTGTCACTAAATATTGTTTCATGAATGCCGCTTTATGTGAATATGGAAAAAAAGGAAAACTCTCTGCGAGCAGATAGTCGAACCTGAATGGAATGGCTCAGCCGAGTAAGTCCAGTTTCGACAACAACAACATCGGCTGGATTTCAATGGTGCTCGTGCGTATTGAGCTCTGCAGAAGTGCGCCTGGCTTGACTGATCTGTACTTCAATTGCTGTCAGTTGTTGATTTTTTTATTAGATTCAAGTTTTGAGGATTGTGTTTTCGGGTTCGCTTTTCAATGTGAAAGAGCTTGCGATCGATCGTGTGCTAATCTAATACTGTGGAGTAAAGCGGCTTTTGTGAATCCGTATTTGGTGGCGCGCAGCTACGCGTCAGTAAACACTGCTCAATGAATGCCCCTCAATGCGTTTGATTCTATTCGAATTGTGTTCCATTTTGCATTTGGCGTTGGGAGAATCAAAACGACGAAGATGATGCGAGGATTGGATAAACGAACCAATTCACCAACTTTATATCGAACTTTTGAAACAAAGAGCTTTTACTCGATGACCCCGTGTTTTTCAGACTCAGATTCGAACCAAACCGACACTGAAGCAGTGAAACTTGCGCCATCCCCATCCACCGTCGGCATGCCCGCGAGTAAAGGTCGATCGCAGAAAGCTCAGACGCGCGCGTCCGAATCTCCCGCCAAAACTGAGAGCCGTTCGAAAACCGGAACTGCCGGTGCGAGCCCGGAAAGTCCGTCGGCACTGCAGCCGAGCTCGTCGAGTTCAGCGATCGGGGGTAATTCAGAGCAGAAGTTGAAACTGAAAACATTGAAAAGGGAAAATTGAACTTGAAACTTGAATGTTGATTGAATGAAAGTGAAAATTTTAATTTTGGGAATTGGTCGATCAGTTATTTCGTGTGCCTTTGGCTGAAGGCTAGTTTATACTTAGGAATGCGTTGACGGCACGTCAGGTCAGGTCAGGTATCCTGTTTCAGCATGCTACCATTCATGCAGACATCAGGTCTCGTGTTATTGCGTCCATATGGAGACGTGCCTTCGGAGACGTCAGCATACGTCAATATATGAGCTGGCCTTGAACACGTTTTGGTTGCGCCACTCCTTGACCGTTCAGGCATTTTATCGCAACAGCAGCAATTGGCGCGCGGACAGCGAATCCCGGTTGACTTGGTGGTGGAGACGTTTCGGTATCCGCTCGGCAGCGCCGCGGCCGACACGCAAGACGGTGAAACGAACGCCGAGCAATTTGCTGGTTGGTGTCTGCGTGGTGGTTTTTTTCACGAAGGAAAGGAACGGTATCGAAGTTGGAAGAAAACATATGTTAGTCACAAATGGGATGTTTGACTCAACCAAAACACGGTACATTCGTTCGCCATACCACATGCAGTTCAAAGTTTCGCATGCTCTGTATTCTGCAAAAAGTGACACGGTTAGGCAAACAAACTGAACATGACAGTGAATTCAGCGTTGAACTCTTTGATGAATTGGAGAAAAACAACGTAAGAAAACGACGAAACCACAAACCGAAACCATCAAAGTGACTTTCAAAATGAATATGATTATTGAATTTGTGTTGTTGCAGACTTTATCGGTGAGAAATCGATTCCGTTCTACTCTGGCAATCCGTTCGTCGAAAAGACCACTGGTATTGTGCATCTGTACAAGGAGAAGTGAGTGCAGCGAGTGTTATTGTTATTGGCAAGCTTATTGTCACCGCTTATTGTCAAGCTCTAAATTATAGGGAATCAGCTGATTGGTTGGCATTATGGTATGCATGCTTTCTGTGCAAACCACCAAACTCCGCCCCCACAGCAATGCCTGCACAGAAAGCATGCGTACCGTAATCCCAACCAATCAGCTTAATAATTTGGAGTTCGACTGGTTGTTTTAGCTGGGAGGAGTTGGGGAGGGGAGTTTTTCTTGTTTTATTGCCAACTCCGATCACGGTCCTTTTTTCTTTCGCGGGCTCTGCATTCTGCGTTACCGGATTAAACAGACGTACTGTCCGCACAACAAAACAATGAAAATAAAAATGCTTACAAAAGTGGGTCTCGACAGAAAAACGTTGCTTGGCACTATTCGCGCCTGATGTTTCATCAACGCTGTATATTCCGTGCGGCTCAAGTTTAACTAAACATCATGTTCAGTTTGCGATTAACTCGCAGATTTTTTGTTCGCTTTTTGACTTCCGTGCGTCAAAAAGTGCTCCCAGGTTCAGCTTTCGTGAATTTAATGATTTGCAATCTGACTCTACAGTAAGTAAGGTTGCTAAAAAAGAAAATCATTATTTTTGTTTTTTTTTTACTTTTTATTTGTTTTTTAATTAAAAAAACCACTTAGAAAACCAAAGTTGTGCCGAATCAATCGGGAGCCAGAAGAGTCACATTTGATGCGCAAACGTTATTGGCAGAGCCATTAGTCAGAAAAGTGTTTACAGCTTCATCTGACAGAAGCGTAACTTTGAAAAACTTGTTACACAGGGCTAAACAAACACTCATAACATATGAGTAGTACGTCCATCATGACGCGCAGCGGGGTTAAAACATGTACATTGTAGGTTAGGTACGCGGTCACTAAATACTGCTTCATGAATGCTCCTGTATACAGACCCCGACTCCACTCTCTACACGCACACACCGTGTGCCATGATAAACAGATTATTTGAAGGTGCAGTCATGAATTATGAATAGAAATCGTTTAGCTGGCGCCGAAGTTCTGTGTTGATTTCATGAATGCAAAAAAAATCACTGCGCGATGGCATTTCCGCATGCGTCGCTGTTGCTAGCGCTAATGTTGACACATTTTACAGCTGTGCGTCGCTTGTGAATACTTTCTTTTCATTGCACGGGCACTTTTCAACCAAAAAAAAACCTTGTGTAATATTTCAGCGACCGCACTCTTCTGCCGAAAACTCCCGCAAAACAGAAGCAACAGTCTTGCACGTCAACAACGCCCAACGGCGACGACGATGCGAAGCACGCTCCGGCTTCAGACAAGAGTCAGTGTGTGTTAGAAATTTATTCCTTCCGCGTTTTCAATTATTTTATTTGGGTCGCACACTCTGTTAAATCATCAAATAGACACACCAATCTTTACTATGAACGAAAAGGTGGGTTACCTGCCTGAATGGAATAATGAAAAAAGTTACGTTTTTGCCGCGTAAACTGATTCACCAATGTCTGGATACAACGTGATGTGAGGAAACTGAAGTGTGTTATATCATAAGTTTATTCAGGTACGCTTAGTAGTGGACTACTATTGGACTACTAAGCTCGATGACAAAACTTCGTCAGTTTTGTTTTTTTGTGAAATAAAATCTTCAACTTCAGAAAAAAAACTGCCCTCAAAAAATCCATTGCAGCCGACGCCAACGACGCCAACGATGGCGATCCAAAGTCGCACCGTAGCACCATGATCTGTATGCTGGCAGTGCCGAGTCGCATTTCGTGTCGAGAGTTGCTACAGTTTCTGGCGCCCGTCTCGAACAGCATCACTGTGATGCGTGTCATCAGGGACACACGACCGAACCAGTACATGGTGCTCGTGACGTTCAAGACACAGGTGTGCACTCGTACATACAGTCGAACACTAATAATGGGCAATCAGCTGATTGGTTGGTGGTCACGTGATGCATGCTCTCTAAGCACACCGACGGACAGCGCTCCACAGCAATGCCTGCACAGAAAGCATGCATCACGTGACCGCCAAGCAGTCAGCTGATTCCCATAGTAGTGCGACTGTAGTGTGTTTGTGTTTTGACCGGGGAAAACGGTGGTTTACCTGGGCAGCAATAACGGTCTGAATAACGGCGAACCCTGGGTACAAATGGTGGATTACCTGCGCAGATAGGTTTCTTGAGAAGTGTTGTTGATTTATTCACTTCATTGGTGGACGTTAGTTCTGATTGTACCGTATTACCTCTAATAAACCCCCATGGGGGTTTATTTCTTCAGCGACTTCTGGGGGTGGGGGTTTATTTTTGGGGGGGGGGGATTATTTTGGGGGGGGGTTTATTTGGAAACCATTTTTAGGGGTGAGCAAAATGGCAAAAATACTTTCCATGGCAGGAAGGAAGTCGCAGAAACTTCTACTTTTCACAGAGATTTCCTTTTGTAACAGCCTTTTGTAATGAAATTACCACTAACTCATCCCTTTGGGGCCTTTGGTAGCACAATTTCACCAATGTCACTGCATTCAGCCACTGAATTCGCTAGGTATGTGTTTCAAACAGGTTTCTAATAAACCCCCATGGGGGTTTATTTTTGGGGGGGGGGGGGATTATTTGGAAACTTGTCGAGGGGGTGGGGGTTTATTTTTGGGGGGGGGGTTTAATTTTGGGGGGGGGGGTTTAATAGAGTTAATACGGTATTTGGGTCACAACGCAAACAAATAAGCAATCTGATATCAGAAAAATTATGATGTCAGGCAAATCTCTTGTTTTCAAGGTTTACTTTAAGGTAAGCGTTACTAAAGTATAGGTGAGTGATGCAAACGTGAACAATTGGATCGCAGTCTTTCTTGTAGGTATTCACAGCTTAGCTTAGGGTGGTATCGCAATCAGCCAAAGCTCCGCCTCTGTTCTCAGGCCGCCGCTGACCTGTTCTATCGAAGCTACAACGGCGCTCAGTACAATTCAATCGAGCCGGATTTGTGCCATATGGCCTATGTGTCTAGGCTCGAAACGGCCAGAGAGCAAGATGTACGGTTTTTTTAGTTTTAGTTTGATTGCTTTCATTTTACTTCCACCAGTATGTTGCTTTGTGGGCTGCGTACTAACGAAGACCACTTGAGAGCCGTTCATACTTCTATGCGTATACGGCACGGCACGGCACGTCAGGTCTCGTGTTATTGCATATTACCGTTCTTGGAGACGTGCCTTTGACGTACGTTGTTGTTCATGGCCCAACAGGTGGCAAAGGTAGTGACGCAATTTGGCCGATCGAGCGGCGGCTCGGTCGGATGTGGACGCTGCGTAGGAGCTGCGTCGTTGTGCGCCTTTGATGCGCGTCGACTGCGCATACGTCCGTCACTATGAACAGGCCTTGGGGATGCTGCATCTCCGGTTTCGCCTGGTAACTGAAGATGTGAAGAACACTATAGGCCCATTCATGCAAGCGCGCGCTGAAGCGCGCTGACGCGCGCTGACCAGCTTCATCATGAATGAAGAAATGAAGCTGCGTCAGCCGCTGCGGCTTTTTAGGTTTTTTGCCCATTCACGAACGCGCGCGCTGAAGCGCGCTGAAGCGCGCTGACGCGCTTCATCATGAATGATGAAGCGGCCTGAAGTGAAGCTGCGTCAGCCGCTGCGGCTTTTTAGGTTTTTTGTCCATTCACGAACGCGCGCGCTGAAGCGCGCTGAAGCGCGCTGACCAGCTTCATCATGAATGAAGAAATGAAGCTGCGTCAGCCGCTGCGGCTTTTGATGTCCGGACCCCAAATGCCGCAGCGGCTTGTCTGAAAAATGAAACGTATTTGCATGATTTCTGCGCTTTCAATTGTGATAGATGCAGACCAAAAAGGGAATGAATTTAATTGTGGTAAAATTAAATTAATTGAGGAATACAGTAAGTTTTATTGTGCTGCGTTTGTGAAAGAAACCAACAGATAAAAACGATAAAAACAACTGGGCTAAGACGGGTTTCGAACTTTGGCCTCTGTGCTGACAGGCACAACATGTTACCACTGCACTATAGTAGTTGACGGGTGGGAACCTCTCTAGGTGTTTGTTCATTAAATGTTCAGTTTTATCGTTTTGTGCTGTTGTCTGTGTTGTCTCCGTACGTGCTGTTTAGTACACACTATATACCGCTTCGATTCGTTGTTTTCGCCGTTTCAGTGAATGTTTTGATCTTTTGATTTGTGCAACATTCACTAATCATGTGCTGCCGTTGAGGAAACTTTTTTGCAATGCTCTACACCGTGGCAAGGCTAAAAAAGGAAAAAGGTTTCACGCCAAACCGCAGTTGAAGAAAACAATCACTTCACATCACGGTGTGGGGTACCGATGTGCGCAGCCCTCAAAACCGGTGTGCAGGCCGCAAGAAATTTATGCGGCGGCACTGTTTCGACAGGGGTTTGAGGGCTGTGCACCACTTTGAGGGCTGTGCACCATTTTGAGGACTATGCACCATTTGCAAGCAACGTGAAAGCAAATTGCATCCTAGAATGTTAAGTCAAAATGCAGAAATCGTACAAAATTGTTCATAAACAACTGTATTTTGCGGTGTAGCTTTCAAAGTTTTTCTTCACTTCGAAAGTCCATTTCACAATTTTTCAATAAATATGCGCCTAAGATCAGAAAACTTTTGGTGTGAAACAATAAAAAACAGTACAAAAAAGCAAAAAAAACATAAATTTCTTGCACTATTTTTATGCTTTGTTGAGTATTCGTATTCTCACTGTCACACTTATTTTGAGACCAATTACGCTATACAATACTGTTCAGAATCTGTCAGAAAAGTACTAAATGATTTAACAAAAAAGTCTTGCAACATTTGTGAAAGATTGTCACTGACAGCAACAATCAGCGATTTGCCACACAATTGATGTCCGGACATCAAATGCCGAGCGGCTGACGCAGCTTCATTTCATCTTCATGATAGCGCACTTCAGCGCGCGTCAGCGCTTCAGCGCGCGTTCGTGAATGGGCAAAAAACCTAAAAAGCCGCAGCGGCTGACGCAGCTTCATTTCTTCATTCACGATGAAGCTGGTCAGCGCGCTTCAGCGCGCTCAGCGCGCGCGTCGTGAATGCGCATGTGCTCCAAAACTGAAGCGCGCTGACGCACGCTGAAGCGCGCTGTTTTTTTGCTTCGTGAATGTGTAGCAAAGTGAAGCGCGTCAGCGCGCTTCAGCGCCTTCAACCTCCATGAATGGCGCTAGGAAAAGGGGGAAAGGGAAAGAGGGGGGAGGGAGGGAAAATATAGCGCCATTCATGGAGGTTGAAGCGCGCTGAAGCGCGCTGACGCGCTTCACTTTGCTACACATTCACGAAGCAAAAAAACAGCGCGCTTCAGCGTGCGTCAGCGCGCTTCAGTTTTGGAGCACATGCGCATTCACGGACGCGCGCGCTGAAGCGCGCTGAAGCGCGCTGACCAGCTTCATCGTGAATGAAGAAATGAAGCTGCGTCAGCCGCTGCGGCTTTTTAGGTATTTTGCCCATTCACGGACGCGCGCGCTGAAGCGCGCTGACGCGCGCTGAAGTGCGCTATCATGAATGATGAAATGAAGCTGCGTCAGCCGCTGCGGCATTTGATGTCCGGACATCAAATTTGTGTGTGCAAAATCGCTGATTGTTGCTGTCAGTGACAATCTTTCACAAATGTTGCAAGACTTTTTTGTTAAATCATTTAGTACTTTTCTGACAGATTCTGAACAGTATTGTATAGCGTAATTAGTCTCAAAATAAGTGTGACAGTGAGAATACGAATACTCAACAAAGCAGAAAAGTAGTGCAAGAAATTTATGTGAAATTTATGTGAACTGTACCCGTGCGACGGTGTGGGGTACTGATTTGCGCAGCCCTTAAAACCGGTGTGCAGCCCGCAAGAACAAGCTTTGCTAGCTTTGCTTCATTACACCGGCTGCCTTGCAAACTGCAAAAAGGGCCAAATTCATTCAGAATGCTTTTTTGTACTGTTTTTATGGTTTGATGCACAGCCCTCAAAGTGGTGCACAGCCCTCAAAGTGGTGCACAGCCCTCAAAGTGGTGCACAGCCCTCAAAGTGGTGCACAGCCCTCAAAATGGTGTACAGCCCTCAAAGTGGTGCACAGCCCTCAAAGTGGTGCACAGCCCTCAAACCCCTGTCGAAACAGTGCCGCCGCATAAATTTCTTGCGGCCTGCACACCGGTTTTGAGGGCTGCGCACATCGGTACCCCACACCGTGATGTGAAGTAATTGTTTTCTTCAACTGCGGTTTGGCGTGAAACCTTTTTCCTTTTTAGCGTTGCCACGGTGTAGAGCATTGCAAAAAAAGTTTCATCAACGACAGCACATGATTAGTGAATGTTGCACAAATCAAAAGATCAAAACATTCACTGAAACGGCAAAAACAACGAATCGAAGCGGTATATAGTGTGTACTAAACAGCACGTACGGAGACAACACAGACAACAGCACAAAACGATAAAACTGAACGACATTTAATGAACAAACACCTAGAGAGCTTCCCGCCTGTCAACTACTATAGAGCAGTGGTAACATGTTGTGCCTGTCAGCACAGAGGCCAAAGTTCGAAACCCGTCTTGGCCCAGTTGCTTTTATCGTTTTTATCTAGTTGGCTTCTTTCACAAACGCAGCACAATAAAACTTACTGTATTCCTCAATTAATTTAATTTTACCACAATTAAATTCATTCCCTTTTTGGTCTGCATCTATCACAATTGAAAGCGCAGAAATTATGCAAATACGTTTCATTTTTCAGACAAGCCGCTGCGGCATTTGGGGTCCGGACATCAAAAGCCGCAGCGGCTGCCGCAGCTTCATTTCTTCATTCATGATGAAGCTGGTCAGCGCGCTTCAGCGCGCGCGTTCGTGAATGGACAAAAAACCTAAAAAGCCGCAGCGGCTGACGCAGCTTCACTTCAGGCCGCTTCATCATTCATGATGAAGCGCGTCAGCGCGCTTCAGCGCGCGCGTTCGTGAATGGGCAAAAAACCTAAAAAGCCGCAGCGGCTGACGCAGCTTCATTTCTTCATTCATGATGAAGCTGGTCAGCGCGCGTCAGCGCGCTTCAGCGCGCGCTTGCATGAATGGGCCTTATAGAAGACTATAGATGACTATAGAAGACTATAGTAACCTCGGGGACTCATGGGGGGGGGGGGTATTTTAACACCAACCACCAACCATTGACACCAAACCGCAATAATCATCAAAAGTAATCCCAGCAATTCACATATATTCAATTCGTGTAAACAAACCCTGAAATCGGCTTTCCAGAACGCCGCACTGGCAGTGGATGGTCACACGGAACTGCCGACGTGTCCCGTTTGTCTCGAACGAATGGACGAATCTGTGGATGGAATACTGACGATCTTGTGCAATCACTCGTTCCATGGTGGATGCCTCTCGCAGTGGGGCGATACGAGGTTGGAGGGGGGGGGGGGGTGTTGGCTTGGTATTGTGGGCTAAAAATTCTATTCATCTTACAGTAAAGTGAATTGGCAGAACTGTGGTCGGTGCAATTTTTTGGCCCACCCTGTATTTTTGTGCAGGCTCTTGGAGAATCCATGATTCTACGGCATCAGTCTAGTCTTTTTGTTTTTTTTTATATTTTCTTCGCCTTCGCCACAGCCACATGATTTCGCCGTCTCTATGAGGCAATTCATTTCCACAACTCCATCACTGTTTTAACGAGAAAACTCTTTCGCGGTTTCAAAAGTGTTGCCCCGTTTTTGGGTATGGGTGGAGTCGTGTCCAATTGATCACTAAAAACAAAGTTATATTTATCTGTCAGGATTGATCTATTTTTTACCTCTGGTGGATTGTTTTTCAATTTTTGCTGCAAACATTTGACAGAATCTGATCATTTTGGTGAATCACTCAAAACAACACCTTCAGCAATGTCTCTGGCGGTCCGGGCTAGTAAGTTACCTTATCTTCTCAAAAATATTGGTCTGGTGGCTGGCAAGCTAAACTACTTTTTATGCAGTTCTCTATAGCAGGGCATGTGGCTTTTTGATGGCTTTGCCCGATTAAGTGTTTGTTTTTCAGTTGTTGCGTTTTAAGATCGGCTTTTTCAGAATACCGACCCCCCTTAGGCACAGTTTTTGAAAAGTTCTCAGATTTTGACGAAATTAGCACCAATCGAACCGCCTCGATGCGCTGAGTTCGAAAATCATATTTGTTTTTTAATTTGACCCTTTTTTATAGTCAAAAACAAGGAAAAACCGTTTTTTTTGAGCGACCTTCAGAAACATAGCTCTAACTCGCTTTTGCTTTGAGCTATTAACAAAATTCAAAAACCAATCGATTCTTCTTGTGCTCGCGCATATTTTTCGTAATAACATTGTTATACAAAAAAATGTTGTTTTATGCTCTAAATTTGAGAAAAACTAAAAGAGTTTG
Source organism: Theristus sp. LFF4_11 (assembly GCA_030248135.1). Classification (NCBI taxonomy): domain Eukaryota; kingdom Metazoa; phylum Nematoda; class Chromadorea; order Monhysterida; family Xyalidae; genus Theristus; species Theristus sp. LFF4_11. Next base: position 96,735 of record JASANC010001886.1, read on the forward strand.
TGGTTTTTGCTATGTTTAGGCACTTTTAAAGCGAGAACGGAGTAGGGTTGCCAAGTAATTCTGGAAGCCCTTGAAAAATGCTATATATATGCAAAAAATAAAAAAAAATCGATTGCCCATTAAGAAGTAACGAAGCATTACAATATCGGTCGCCCGCATGCGTACAGGGTATTTCCTGGTATGTCAACAAATTGTAGAGCAACGGAGACAAAAATCAAAATACGGGTATTAGGGCAACTTTTTGCGCTGAATCCAAAAAAATAAGTACCGTTGCAAAATTTTGCTACAGTAACCCAATATTCGCAATTTTTGGCTTTTTTGGCCTTTTTTGGATTGTTTCTGGTCCGTGTGGTGTTATACTTGAACTAATCAGGCCAAATTTGGTATCAATCGGCCCCCCTTGATAATACAAACAATTTCCATTCAGATAGCGCAACTGTATTGTGATTACCGTAACCCGCAGAGCAAGGTTTTTACCATTTTTCACCATTTTTAGGCCTGAAAGTGACATTTTTGATTCCTGTAGTGTTCTAGTTGTTCGAATTGAATCAAGTTTGTATCAGTCAATTACTCTTGGTCAGGCAAACAGTTTTCATTTAGATACCGTAACCATAGCTTGACTTTCGTACCCCTTGAAGCACGGCATTCTACCAAGTTTTCACCATCAAGCATGAAATGGGCTTTATGGTCCATGCAGTGTTATACTTAAACGAATCTAGTCAAATTTAGCATCAATCGACTCCCTTTGATTAGGCAACAGCTTTCACCCAGATACCGTAATCTTTGTTTGATTACTCCATACCTAAAAACGGTCTCTATGGGGATAAAAAATTTTTTTTTAATTTTTCTTGTTTTAATTCATATAGAAACCGTTTTTAGGGTGCGGAGTAATTCGTATGAAAAAATAAACAGCATATTCAAAGTCAGCAACCTTGATTTGTTGTTTGTAACACGGTTTCAGATTTTTTTGCGACGTTTTTTTAATTTCAAATTAATTATTAAAGGAATTTTTTTCCTCATCCCCATAGGGCAGATAGAAACATCGGGCAAAGTTCTAAGTAAGATTTTTGAACTCAGGTTTTGGACTTTTTCTAAGTAAAATTTCTTTTTACCCGAAATCCCCCTTTCGTTACGGTTTCAGCACCTGAGGTGGCCCCTAAAATTTTGGGAGGGGGGGGTGGGAGGGAACACACTGGGAACGGTAGTCAAGCAAGGATTACGGTATCTGAGTGAAAGTTGTTTGCCTGATCAAGGAGAGTGTATTGATCGCGAATTTGATTGGACTTGTTCAAGTGTAACACTACATGGATTAAAACAGCCAATTTCAGGCTTGAAAGAGTTACAAAATTAGTAAAATACCGTGCTTTAAGAAATTCGGTAGTCAAGCAATAATTACGGTATTTGAATAAAAATTGTTCGTCTTGTCAAGGGGAGTCGATTGATGCTAAGTTTGACAAAGGGTGGGGTAGATTCGTTCAAGTATAACACTGCATAGACCATAAAGCCAATTTCATGCCTGAAAATGGTGAAAACTTGGTAGAATGCCGTGCTTCAAGGGGTACGAAAGTCAAGCTATGGTTACGGTATCTGAATGAAAGCTGTTTGCCTGACCAAGAGTAATTGACTGATACAAACTTGATTCAATTCGAACAACTAGAACACTACAGGAATCAAAAATGTCACTTTCAGGCCTAAAAATGGTTAAAATGGTAAAAACCTTGCTCTGCGGGTTACGGTAATCACAATACAGTTGCGCTATCTGAATGGAAATTGTTTGTATTATCAAGGGGAGCCGATTGATACCAAATTTGGCCTGATTAGTTCAAGTATAACACCAAACGGACCCGAAACAATCCAAAAAGGCCAAAAAAGCCAAAAATTGCAAATATTGGGTTACTGTAGCAAAATTTTGCAACAGTACTTATTTTTTTGGATTCAGCGCAAAAAGTTGCCCTAATACCCGTATTTTGATTTTTGTCTCCGTTGCTCTACAATTTGTTGACATACCAGGAAATACCCTGTACGCATGCGGGCGACCGATATTGTAATGCTTCGTTACTTCTTAATGGGCAATGGATTTTTTTTATTTTTTGCATACATATAGCATTTTTCAAGGGCTTTCAGAATTACTTAGCAACCCTACTCGGTTCTCGCTTTAAAAGTGCCTAAACATAGCAAAAACCACAAACTCTTTTAGTTTTTCTCAAATTTTTTCAAGCATAAAACAACATTTTTTGTATAATAATGTTATTACGAAAAATATGCGCGAGCACAAGAAGAATCGATTGGTTTTTGAATTTTGTTAATAGCTCAAAGCAAAAGCGAGTTAGAGCTATGTTTCTAAAGATCGCTCAAAAAAACGGTTTTTCCTTGTTTTTGACTATAAAAAAGGGTCAAATTAAAAAACAAATATGATTTTCGAACTCAGCGCATTGAGGCGGTTCGATTGGTGCTAATTTCGTCAAAATCTGAGAACTTTTCAAAAACTGTGCCTAGAGGTGTGGAGGTCGGGTCGGTCGACTCAAAAAGCGAGTCTTAAAAGTTCTGTAAAAGCGAACTGATTCTCGACAAAAAGCGATATGGCAGCTATCATGAAGCAGTATTTGGTGACCCATAGTTATATTTTTAGCTCCGCGTCACTAAATACTGCACACTGCAATGTTGCTTCATGAATGTCCCTTGTAGTTTCGAATTTCATTTGAAAGACAAAAAATAATGACAAGAAAACGGCTTTAGTTTTGACGACTTTTACAGAACTGTGTCTTTGCTGTTTCCACTTCCCCGATTTCCTGTATGTTGTTGTGGTTGTGCAGTCAGTGCTACCGAAAACCCATTCGCACAATGCGAACTTCAGATTGTTTTTTTATTTTTTTTTGCGATTTTTGATTCATTCACAGCGATACGAGCAACTCTGATGTTGTTAATTTCCGCAGACAAAATCTAGTAGTAAACCGACACATTTATCCTGAGTTTGGTCTGTTTTGAAGAAAAAAGGTGTCCGGCCAAAATGACGTCATGATCCGGAGAAAATCAACGATACCGAAAGTTTCGTGCTTGTGCATAATATGCAGATGTAGACGTGACGTCATGTAAGGTTGGACACGTTCTGATGAATAAACGATACTTCTTTATTGATTCGGTCAAGATTCCACCGGTAGTTTCTTCAAAAGTAACAACTTTGATACTACACGCGAAAGCAGCCAATCAGTGCACTGCCATGTTTTTCGCAAACTCCCCAGACCGTCTGTAACGAAATGTTGTCCATTCATTCAACCATAGAATGATCAATTGCAGTACGCTGATTGGTCGCATTTTACTGGTGGAACCAATCAGCGCGACATCCGATTCAGCGACAAAACTGCGATGATTTTGGTGTTTATGCCTGTGCACAACAACCCCAAAACAAAAAAAAGCCAAAAAGCTCAAAAAACTATTTTCAATTATTTTTTCAATTTTTCAGTTGCCCCGTTTGCCGGTACTCGCAGACGCCCGAGCTGACGCCGGAGCACCAGTGCATGGTGTGCAGTCGGCAGACGGACCTGTGGATCTGCCTCATCTGCGGCAACATCGGCTGCGGACGCTACGAGTCCGCCCATGCGTTCGAGTGGGGCAGTTTTTTCTGTCTCAGGGTTTTTGTTTCTTTGTTTGTTTGTAGATTTTTTGTGCTCGTTCAGTCGGTTATCCAGAAACTCGAGGATACAAAAAAAAAACGCCGGACCGTTGGATATTTCTATTTGTGGGGAAATGCTCGGCTAAGCGTCAGCGAATGCCCTGGCAATGAGAAGAGGCCATCTCTTACCCCCTGTATTCAGTGGCCAGCCGCCTGAGGCGAATTTCGATTTCTGTCACTGACCATTGCGACAGTCGCAATCGGCCGTGAATCTGAACGTGCTAAATGTCGTGTTCTGGGTGATCGGAACGGAGAGGGAAGGGAAACGTGGAGGTGTCTGCTGTTCCATTCACACTCGCCCTCAATCAATTCCAATGGCCACTCCACTTGTAGCCTGCGTGCAGGCATTTTCGCGCGACGTCGCACACGTTCAGCCTGCAGGTCGGCACGCAACGCGTCTGGGACTACGCAGGCGACAACTACGTGCATCGGCTGATTCAGACGAAGGGCGACGGGAAGGTCGTCGAGTTTCAGCCGGCCAATCGACAGCCGGAGGACGTGAGAATTGGCGTTCTGTTTTTCGATCGAGTGATTGTTTCTTTCGATGTCATTATGCAATTAGCTGATTGGCTGGTACACGCGCGATGCATCTCTTCCTTACTGTGCAGGCATTATTGTCGTGGAGGCGGAGTCCAGGATAATTGCAAAGAATGTGTGCATCACGAGCTCGCCGACCAATCAGTTAATTGCATATTATGTAGTAACAAACTGTACCTTTGAATGCTTTATCAAATGTTTTTGCTGATTTGACAACAATCGGTTCTATTGTGTTGGCTCTGCCACTGCAAGTAGGGATGGAAAAAACCGGTTTTCTATATTTTGTGAAAAGAAACCGGTTTCTTTTCACGGTTTTAAAACTGTTTTAAAACAGGACTTTTATCTCGAAAATGGTTTTCCAGCTTCACAATAATGCTCTGGATTTTGCCAAACACACATATGAGCAAGAAAAGCTGGCTAAAACCTGGGCTTGTCGGTTTTATGACTTTTATTACTCAACTGGTTCAAGAGGGGCACATCACTGATGAGGCCACCCCTCTTCTGCATATGATGTTGGCCAGGCCGAAATGCGGAGAACCACCATACAAATTATTGGTTGATTTGTGAACAATCATCAACGGTGTTCTAGTCACCAACAGGCATCAGAACTCAATAACACAATTGAGTGGTGGATTCGACGACTGAAAATTCAGATTTTCTGTTGGTATGAAGCGTTTTTTTTGGCGTGAAAAGAAACCGGTTTCTTTTCATGAAAAAAAGGTTTCTTTTCCGTGCCATCCCTAACTGTAAACAATTGTTTCTGAACTCCCAGTTTTCACGCGGAGATCTGTTTTTTTCAGTTTTTTTTGTTCATTTTTCAGGATGAAAAACTCGAAGCGGTCACACTCGAATACACGTATCTGTTGACGAATCAGCTTGAATCGCAACGTCAGTATTACGAAGAGAAATTGGCGTCGTATGAGAAACTTGTGCTGGCTCATGTGAGTTTGGAAATTAAAGAGACACCGTGGTTTTCTTATCCGTGGTTATTATCATTTTTTCTAGACATGTTGAACGTTCGCTGACACACACAAACACACTGGCACACATGTGCAGTAATGTGCGCAAGTGTGGAGGTGGAGCCGACGTGACTGACTGTGGGTGTTTGTTACAGTTTGAAATTACCATTTACCTTCAGACAAGAACCTTAGCTGCACATAAAGGTGAATAAAGATGGAAAACGCAGCGTTTCAGACTTTCAAACATTATAGGTAATCAGCTGATTGGATGGATGGTGGCCGCATGATGCGTGCATTTTGTGCAGGACATAGGCTCCGCCTCCACAGCAATGCCTGCACAGATACAAACGCAGCACGTGTGATCACCAACCGATCAGCTGATTGCCTATAATTTAGAGTTCGACTGTAGTTGCACAGCATTTGTTGCACAGGTTGAAGAGGCGGAGCGTGGCGCGGCGGAGGCTCGGGCGCAGATCGCCGAGAAGCAACGAGATCTAGAAAAAGCTCACGACGAAAAACGTCAGCTGGAGCGGAAACTGCAACAGCAACAGCAGAAATCACAGAAATTAACCAGTGAACTGCACGATGAGCAACAGTTGAACAAGATGCTGAGAGAGGATCAACAGAAATGGACAAATCAGGTGCAGAGCTTGGAGGAGAAACTCAGAGAGACGGTCGCTGCGAAGGAACAGGTGCGCGGACGTTTTTTTTCTCCTTTCTCGGAAAAGTCCTAGTTTAAAGGCGTTACATTCGGTTATAACATTTGTTTTTTTGTTGTTGGGATTTTTAGGCGATGTTTTTAGCCACGGCTAACCCAGAGAAGCGTACAGAACGCCAATGAGTAGGGCGCCCAGCGAGTTTTCTCTGTCATTAAGTGCCTATACACCCCTCGGCGGGGCTCGATCCCCCGAGCGCACAGACGCACTACCACCAGGCCACGAGGGTGACTGTGGTTGTATAACATAGTGATGTTGTACAATAAGTCATGAAAAAACATACACGCATACGTTATTGCTGCAGCGTGTGTAAGCGTATTTGTGTCAGCAGCCGGTGTTTGTGTGTGTTTGTTTGTGATTGTGGCAACAATATTGTGTTTGCGGTAATGTCTTTAGACTATGAGATTATTTGTTGATCTTTGCTCGGAAAGTTGGTGCACTACAGCTCCTTTCATGGAAATACCTCGCTTATTCCAGACTGTGCTTCAATTTTTTTCCAAAAAAGCCCATTACCAGTCTGTTTGTTTTAGCAAATTGGCGAGCTCGAAGAGCAACTCCGCGATCTGATGTTTCACTTTGAGGCGCAAGCAAAATTAGCGACTGAGGCTGAAAAGAGTAATAATGCAAACAAAAACGCGTCCAATTCTGACCAACAGTCTGCTGTTGAATCAGTGGAACACGATCAAGCAAACCCTGAACATCAGACGGCGATTGTGACGGCGGACGAAATTCAGAACGCGCATCTCGAAATTGGACCCACCGCCGGGCAGAAACCGGGAAAACGGAAAACAAGGAAGAGATGAATTTTTCTTCGTTTGACTTCTTGATTCGAGTATAATCAATTTTTCACGTGCTGCGACTCGATGCGTGTGTAGACGCAGAAAGGAAACTAATTTCAGTTTTCATGTGACAATTCAAAATCGCTTAAGTGACTCGGCCTTATTTAGGGGACTCGGGTCACTCTGCCAATTTTGAATTCCCGCGTCGCGCATGAAACTGTTTGCCTATCTATGCGCGCATTGAGTCTCGGGACCAAAATAAAAGATCATGGTTACTTCGGCTTGGTGCAACCAGAAAGGAAGTTGTAATGTTGTGTTTTTGTCTCCGTAGTTAAGCAATCGTTTTTGCGTGTCCTGCTGTTTGGATGCGTTATTTGAATGGGATGCTCTGATTGGCTGTGCTTTGTAAGTGTGTACGCAAAAAGTGAACTTTACTCAAGATTCAACTTCAGTGTTTTATTTTTTATCATTTTTCTTTTAGTCAAAAAGTTTGAATTTTTTTTGTTTTCGTAGTCTCATTATTCATGTCTGTGCTTTGTCTGTCTCACCACAAAATGTGAAACGCATGTTGTGACGCTCAGTTCCTAATGAAAAGTTTTTCGTGTTCTTCATTAGTCAACGCAGAGTTCATTCATCTTTGAGTCTGTGATAAGTGTAAATAGTATAAAACCATACTTGTGTTATTGACGAATGAATGAACGGATGTCTAATGAATTTATTGATAGTCAATAAATTGCGATCATACGGCAGTGCATGCACTAAATGATTTATAGGATATAAATTGGCACGACCGGGAATTCAAAACTGGTACGGTGATCCGAGCCACCTAAATAAGGCCCAGTCACTTAGGCTGCCTTGAATTTCCGCATCAGGATTGAAACTGGTTTTCTTTCTGCGTATGCAAACGCATTCAGTCGCAGAACCTAAAAAATTGATGCTAGTTGACTTCGCTTTTTTCTTGTTTCAGAAAAACTGCAATAGTTCGGAGACCCAATCACAAGTGAGAACATTTTTCGTGTTATTCTGCTTTTTAAGAACGCAGTGTATGACTATGTATCTGTAGGAAATTCATTTTTAAGTCGTGATAAGTGGAGATACAAAATGCTGGGCGTGTACGAAATGGATTTTATTGGTCGACATTGATTTTAAAAACGTATCAGCAAACCATAAACCAAAAAGTTGGGAATAATCATCCTGTAAAGAGCGTATAGCTTTAATCATAAACTGCAAAGAAAACCTTAATCCAACTGTAACAACTGTAATAAAAACAAAATAATTCAAAACTGTTAAAAGAGAAAAACAATAAATAGAACGCAAATTGTGCTGTGTCGCAAAGGAACCGTGGTGACACAAAAGTAGCATGTTTGCTACAAAATTGTGAATGTTGTAGGTAAAGAAATATAAGGTAATAGTGAAGACCTAGATAGTATCCCATATGGGAAGTTTATCTTAAAAAACCAACACAATCACTGCCTAGCTATAAAAACCATGACCATACTAGATTTCTGCCGGTCAACCAACGGGAAATCGATCATTCGCTGGTGTTGTTGCGGTTACGCTCGCTCTGCGGCATTGTATCGGATGCGGATATGATGGCGTTTGCCAGCGACCACTGGGCATGCAGAATTCGACCAGGAACGGACGACGCTCCGGCATCAATTCGTACGCATCAGCGCACGTCACCTTCATCTGCGTGTTCGTCGGGAGGCGGCCGCGCGTTGCGGTCGCGTTATACGAAATTTGCATAGGCCACTCCGCTGCGCGTTTCGCACAGCCTAAAAAAAGTTCAACGGCATTACACAAATTGAGCGGGTGAAAAGTCTGAAAAGCCACACAAAAACGCGCTTCATCAAGTGCAAAATCGTTTCTTTTTCCTGATCTGTTTTCCGATCTGCAAACCTTTTTCCATTTTGAGTGTCTGTGCACTCCGCATGCGAACATTTTAAGGGGCATTCATGAAGCAGTATTTAGTGACCGAGTATTATCTTTATTATCTGAAAATGCGGGAGACGCATATAAAAGGAGGAATATGGCTTTGTGTAAGCAGTGACAGACTTGGCTCGACAACACTTTTCAAGTCTCTGATGTGGTACACACGGATACAAGTACATAATAGCTATATTTTTGCGCCGCGTTTGTTTTACTGAAAAGCGTAAAAACTTTAATTTTTTTAAATTGTCCTCTTCAGTTCAATCTAAAATCACACCATGTGCGAAATTCTGTAAATTCTGTGCAAAAACAGAAAAATCAGAGATTGCAAAACATTGCTGCATGTAGCTTTATCGTTGTTACTAACGTACGCACCGCTGTGTACACACCAGAACCAGTGACAGAATGGTGTTGTCTGCCGTTGATTTTCACCCTTTTTACCAAACTCTTGTGGCAGGATAAACCGTCTGTCCCGTGAGTAATTGCCTTTGCCACAGATGGAAACCTTGCGTTCCGATATACCTCTGCGATACACTTTGTCCTGGGCAAAGCAGTGTCAGCGATCCAAAGTCTGATCTGATGTTTTGCCCAGACCATAAGATCTGTCTGTGGTAAAACACCTTCGGTAGTTCTGCCTGGTGTCCGTCGCAGTGACGAGCCAGGGGACACCGCGGTATGCGTCTACCTGGCGAAACCGCAAACAGCGAACATTATGTATTGATCGTTATTTTAGTGTTTTTAGTGGTCGCTAAATGCCCGAAATACCGCAAATGTGAAAGTTTCATTTGTCTACAAAGTACGAGGGTTGCCATGTGCAACCGAATTTAATGAATAAACGGCGCAAAAATATGGCTCTTATGTACTTGTATCCGTGTGTACCACATCAGAGACTTGAAAAGTGTTGTCGAGCCAAGTCTGTCACTGCTTACACAAAGCCATATTCCTCCTTTTATATGCGTCTCCCGCATTTTCAGATAATATTCTGACTTTTACATGAGCCGCGAAGGTCGGACCAAATTCACAATTCGTTGGTCACACACATTCTTCTAAACCCCGGAGAACTCAGGTTTTTCATTTTTCGTTTTTGGGCCGATTTCGCCTATGCTATTTCCACGGCCGATTCGCCCGAAATCGTCACGGTTCAGTACCTAGAATTGCTCACATAAAAAAACTGACCCAAAAGCCGTGATCGGCGCAATGAATTACCCTGGACAACACAATTTTCTTGTTTTTCATTTCTGGACCGATTTCGCCAATTTCCACGGCCGATTCGCCCGAAATCGTCACGATTCGGTATCTAGAATTGCTCACATAAAAAAACTAATCCAAAATCCGTGATCAGCGCATTGAATTACCCTGGAAAACACCGTTTTCTTGTTTTTCGTTTCTGGACCGATTTCGCCAATTCCACGGCCGATTCGCCCGAAATCGTCACTATTCAGCATTTAGAGTTGCTCACATAATAAAACTAAAAGCAAATTTGCGATCAGCGCATCGAAGAACCCCGCAATTCATTATTTTCTCATTTTTCCTTCATGGACCGATTTCGCCAAATTCCACGGCCGATTCGCCCGAAATCGTCACGATTCAGCATCTAGAGTTGCTCACGTAAGAAAACTAATACAAAATACGTAATCAGCGCATTGAATTCCAACGGACTAGACAAGTTTCCTATTTTTTGTTTTTGGACCGATTTCGCCAATTTTCACGGCCGATTCGCCCGAAATCGTCACGATTCAGTATATAGAGTGCTCACATAAGAAAACTAATACAAAATACGTAATCAGCGCATTGAATTACCCCGGACTACACCACTTTCTCATTTTGTGTTTTTGGACCGATTTCGCCAATTTCCACGGCCGATTCGCCCGAAATCGTCACGATTCAGTATGTCGAGTTGCTCACATAAGAAAACTAACCCGAAATCCGTGATCAGCGCATTGAATTACCCCGGAATACACCACTTTCTCATTTTTTGTTTTTGAACCGATTTCGCCAATTTCCACGGCCGATTTGCCCGAAATCGTCACGACTTTGGTTATTTAACAGCTATTCCTCAGATTTTTTTAAAAATAAAAGTCAAATTCAAACTCTCCGTTGTTGGTTACCCTTAGAAACTTTTTGATTTGTCAAATAACGGGTTGTTACACGCGCAGAAATCGCAAATACACGTCAAAATAAGCATTTTTCGTAATTTTGTACAAACAAGCTAAATTTTTAGCCTTGAGAAGCATCGGAGAAAAAAATGAATGCGAAATTTGAAAATCCCGAAGATTTTTACCCTAGAAAATGTTTTTCTCATAACAGTCAGAATTTTATTTATATCACTGAAACTGCGTACACATTTTATGACATGGTCGAAAAAAAGGGGTATAGAAGAATAAGAAACAGCGAATTCAGAATCGATGTTTTGCGCACACAGCGTGTGTAGAAGATCACCACGAAAAAATTTCTGGTGCACACAGTGTATCTGTGGATTGTCTGCCTGTGTGCCGCAGAAAAAAATCTCAGCTCCTTTTATGTTCACAGAGCGAGGCAAAGTAAGTTAGGAATTTACGCGCGAGCGACTGACGGGCCATATTATGCCTGCATCCGCTGTCCGCTCCGGTCCGCTTCGCTCGCGAATGGGCATGATTATTAAACGTGACCCAATATGCGTTTGCACGCACAGATAGAGAAAATGTTTCATGGCTGCGCGGCAATTTGAAATCAGCGAAACTTAACGTGTTCTGACGGCAGATTTGTGCAAGAAATTGAGAAAAAAAAACAATTGGAATTTTTTCTCATCACATAAATTTATTTTATTTCATATTCGAATTACGTCCAGGCGCGTTTTATTCAGGCGAATTACGAATTTTTTTTCAGCTGTGCGGCTTTTCCACACATCATTCAACATTACTCGGCCTCCTTCGTACGAAAATACATAGCACATAGCTATGTTTTCACGGGGGGGGGGTACAATTCCGGCCCGCTAATTCCGGCCTGAAGAATTCCGGCCCGCTCATTCCGGCCCAAAGAATTCCGGCCCGAAGAATTCCGGCCCGGAGAATTCCGGCCCGGAGAATTTTCGCCAGCACGAACAATATTAAACCACACGAAGTGATTTTGGTAATGAAATAATAAAATAAAAATATCGATGTTCACATGTTACAGTGTATTTTCAATGATGTTCGTCCTGTTTGCTTTTTTGGAAAGTGAAACCTTTTGGAAAAAAAGAAACTACAACTAAATTTTTAATTTTTTTTATCATGAACAGGATTTGTGACCCTTTTACCTTATCAAAAGGCTTGGCTTAGGATTAGGAACCTACAACAAGTCACTGCAAGCAAGTTCTAAACAAAAATAAAAAATCACTTTAAGAATTTATTTACCAAAAATCACTTCGTGTGGTTTATTATTGTTCTTGCTGGCTAATTCTCCGGGCCGGAATTCTCCGGGCCGGAATTCTTCGGGCCGGAATTCTTCGGGCCGGAATGAGCGGGCCGGAATTCTACGGGCCGGAATTTCGCGGGCCGGAATAGTACACGAGCCTGTTTTCACACAGTTGCGTGTCACTAAATACTGCCTCATGAATGCAGCTTGACATTTTGAAGCGTAAACGGTCGTGTTTCTGACGTCTGTCTGTATGCGAGTGCGGGCATGTTAATCGTTCATGAAATGGGTGTTCTCACCGACGCCGCTGCTGCGTAATACGGCAACATGCGAACGCGCGTCAAATGCGCCGTCCGTTTTGATGTCACCGCCATAGAGAGTGCACGTGGACAGGGCACGATCGATCCATGCGGCTGCAACACAGGACGGTGTGGCTGCGCACAGCTGCAACCGGTGTGCAATGTGTTTTTTAGCGGTGTGCATTCGTTTTTGACGGCAAAAAACACACGTGCGCAAAGCTGAAGCCAAAACCAAAGACATTTCACCCTGCAGCATGTCCGCTGATCAACGTTTTGTATCGGCGTGCCAACGCGATCACCGTTCTTCACCGTTGCAGCCGCGCTCCAGTTGCACGCGCGTTCATCGCTGTTGCATTGCTGATCAACGCCATTATTGTGATTTTCATTTGTCCACCAGCACTGCGAGTTTGGCACCAGATAGAAATCCCACTTCATATCGTCACCCGTAGTGCCTGGTGTGCCGAGAAAATTGTGTTTTTTTTAATCTGCACGATCGAACCTGTACACACACTGGGGTAAATGTTGCAATTGTGTCGATTTCGGTTGTTTTGTTTTATTGGAAACCGCTGTTTCCGAAAATTAGCAAGCGTTTCAAATTTTTGTTTGAATAAATTTTTTTCTGTTCAAATTCAAAATTCTGTTCCGAAATGGAACCAAATCACCAAAGAATTCGGAACAATTTCTTTCTTTGTTTGCTGGAAACAAGCTGGAAACAGAAAAACTGTGTGATGTGTTTTGCGGAAACAGTTTCTGAAAACACAGAGACTGAAGCTGAAAAGCGTGCCAATTTTGTGCCACCAACTTAGCGCTGTCAACTCGGGCATAAAGAAGCGTGTGTTATCGAACGTCGCCACTCCGCCGGCAAGCGACTTGAATCCGTAGCCGACTTGCAGCTGTTCGTTGAAGATGATGTTCTCATTGACGACCTCCTGCTGACGGTCGTCACTCGCGGCAGCATTCGACTTTGGCCACATTGAGACCGTCAAATACTGTGGTCGACCGTCATCGTCTGTATCGTTGAGCTTTTTAAAGATGCGCGTTTCACCGTCGCACAGGTGTATGTAGGTGTATCTAATTTCGGACTTGTCGGGCAGATCAATTTTTGAGCAGAAATTCGTCGTTCGCGAGCAGCAAAACGCGAACAGTTCTGCGTGCTCGAGTGAATCGTCGATCGCCACTAAATCCGTAATCGATAACGCTGCGCTGCATCGACCGTAGTTCTGTGAGCGCCAGTGAAAGAGTTTCGTTCATCAACAGTTTGGCTTGAAGTTTTTTGTTCACTGCTTGAGAAATGTGTGGTGATTATTCTGTTTTAGATTTTGCAACAGCACAAATTGGTTCGAGAACACTAAAATTTTGATGCACAGACAGCTTCAGAGCGTCACTTGCAATTTTAATTCAACGGTGCAAAATTCAACAAGTTCATGAGTTTGAATGAAAAGTGTATGAACGGAATCGGGACGAATCAATCTATGAAACGCGAGAAAGCACATTTGGCATGACCAGGAAGAGCCCGATCAACTGGCGTTTTTGTTTACTCGAAAAGAACATACATGTTGTTTGTGCAAATAGCTTGTGACCGTCCAGCGAGTTGTGGCATGTTTTGTTTCGTCAACACCCCCACTCATCGCTTTCTCAACCGACTCTCTATCTTTGCAGGAGTGTCTGTAAAACAATCTTTTATCCAAACATGCATTTCTGAGGAAACGCTTCTTGCAAACTCACATTTTTTCAAGTAGTTCGTGAATATTGTCTCTCCAATCAATGCCGTATTGCATGCTCTCCAGTGAACTCGACTTTGCAAGAATATCGGCTGCCCAGTCGACTCGATTGCGCTTCGTTATCTGAGAGATGCGATCAATAATTGGGCCCCACTACTCTGCGTGCTATTGTTCGCAGAATTACGGAAAAGTCATTGGGTACACAAGCACACGCAGTCGTTGTTACCCGTTTCAGAGTTTCATCAACACCGTTTACGTCGCTCTTCTCTGCAGCGTGACAGACGCCAACCATTAGCCACAACTATAATTTTTAAAATGGCCATAATGCTGAAAAAAGCTTCAACAACAACAAAACGCTGTGAGCAAACACAGTCTTTACGAACACTAGAAACTGTGTACAGCTTTTAAAACACAGTTTTCATTTTTACTGTTTGCAAATACTATTGAACGTGGTCTTTTCGAAGAATGTCAATTGAAATAAAAGATCTGCAAAATTCCTGCACACACATTGTTGGTATGACTTTTAAAAAAAGCCACGGGACAGAACCTGTTTTACGTATCGCACAGCGTCGTTCCACAGGTTCGGATAGACTTCCGGAGGGACTTTTGAAAACGGCATCGGATAGTTGAATAGATGATCATAAAGGGAGCCCATCAGGGCACTTGGCTTCTTGACGACGCAGCGATGTTTGAGCGCATCGAGATCGCTAACGTGGTGCCCGTCGATGTAGTGCAACCAGTTGACAGCGTGCTGTTTTAGGGCATCAATCTTGAACAACAGGTCGCGAGTCACTTGTCCGATTTCATCAGCAAAGTCGGCAGAATCTAGTTCACGTCTGATCTCAGATTGCAGCGTCGTAAGCGCTCGTTTTTCAGCGTTCGCAAGTGCGACCGACGAGTCGTGCGTCAGTTCGTGTTCGTGTTCATCAGAGTTTGCGGCCAGCGCGTTGCCAGCGGCCAGAATCAGCAGCAGTTCGTTTGCGTTTGACGTTCGTTTCGCAATCCCTGCCAGCTTATCGGCGCTCTGTATTGAATATGCTAGTGCTACATGTTCCATGAAGTACAGCCTATCTCGCTAATATATGCAACTAACTGATTGGTTAGCCAAAGCAATTCTCGGCGCTGATTGGTTGGTTATGAGCAATTCCCAGCCCTGACGTCATGTTGCATATATTTTTCAGATGGACTGTACACTGGGAAATAAAAAAAAACTCCTATGGGGCTTGAGATGGGTTGGGAAACAGTTCTTGTTTGCAAGTCCACGCACCAAAATCATACATTGTAAATGTCTCATAAAAGCTTCTGTTGTTGTGTATTTCCGAATATTTCATGATGTGATTCACGGAAACACTTTCGAAAATTTCAAAATGCTGAAAACATTTTGAAAAGCAGAGGCAGAGATACGTAGCTGAAACATATATGATCATGGTGCGTAGACGCGACTTGCATTTTGTAATAAAGTTTGCTGTTTGCGGTGTCGCCTGCCCGGTGCCCCCTGGCTCGGCAGTGGGATGGACACCAGGCAGAACTTCATAAGGTGTTTCACCACAGACAGATATGATATTATCTAAAAATGCGGGAGACGCATATAAAAGGAGGAATATGGCTTTGTGTAAGCAGTGAAAGACTTGGCTTGACAACGCTTTTCAAGCCTCTGATGTGGTACACACGGATACAAGTACACAATAGTAATATTTTTGTGCCGCGTTTGTTTTGCTGAAAAGCGAAAAAAAAACTTTAAAACTATTTTATAATTGTCCTCTCCAGTTTAGTCTGACATTCTCGAGCGAAATTCTGTAACTCTGTGCAAAAACACAACAATCAGAGACTGCGATTGCAAAACACTGCTGCGTGTAGCATTATCGTTGCTAACGTAGTGTACGCACCGCTGTGTACACACCAGCACCAGTGACAAAAAGGTATTGTCTTTCGTTAATTTTCACCCTTTTTTACCAAACTCTTGTTGATTTGCGTGGGAGTATGAATGTAGGCTAAACCGTCCGTCCCGTGAGCAAATTGCCTTTGCCACAGAAAGGGACATTGAGTAAACCAATGCCTCTGCGATACACTTTGTCCTGGGCAAACCAGTGTCAGCGATCTAAAGTCTGATTGTTATTTCAGTGGTTTTAGCTTTAGTGGTCGCTCGCTAAATGCCCGAAATACCGCAAATGTGAAAGTTTCATTTGTCTACAATGTACGAGTACGAGGGTTGCCATGTGCAACCGAAATAATGAATAAACGGCGCAAAAATATGGCTCTTATGTACTTGTATCCGTGTGTACCACATCAGAGGCTTGAAAAGCGTTGTCGAGCCAAGTCTTTCACTGCTTACACAAAGCCATATTCCTCCTTTTATATGCGTCTCCCGCATTTTTAGATAATATTCTGACTTTTACATAAGCCCCGAAGGTCGGACCAAATTCACAATTCGTTGGGCACACATTCTTCTGAACTTTACATTCGGCAACAACACAGGTTTTTCATGGGGCTGGGGTTGGGTTGGGGCAAAAAACTAATTATAATTTCAAAATCTATATATGAAATTACCCCAGGAAACATTTTTGGTCGGTTATGAGCCAATTTCAGACAAAAATTGAAAGGGCGACATTTGAAACCAGGCTAAAACTCCGAACATTTGAAAATGCCCAACGTTTTGCCCAAAAAGGGCCGGGGAAAAAGTAGTTGGATTTTCAAAATCTACGGATGAAATTACCCAGGAAACTGTTTTGTTCGGTTGTAAAACAACTTTAGACAAAAATTGCCCAATTTTTAACCCAAAAAGGGTCGGGGCAAAAAGTAACCGGATTTTCAAAATCTACGGATGAAATTACCTCAGGAAACTGTTTGTTTGATTATGAAACAATTTCAGACAAAAATTGAAAGGGCGACGTTTGTAACCAGGTCAAAACCTGCGAACTTTTGAAAATGCGCGATTTTTTGCCCAAAAAAGGTCGGAGCAAAAAAGTAATTGGATTTTTAAAATCTACGGATGAAACTACCATAGGAAACCATTTTGTTCGGTTATGAAACAACTTTAGACAAAAATTGCTCAATTTTTAACCCAAAAAGGTCGGGCAAAAAAGTAACCGGATTTTCAATATCTACAGCTGAAATTACCCGAGGAAACTTTTTTGTTCGGTTATGAAACAATTTCAGACAAAAATTGAAAGGGCGACATTTGAAACTAGGTCAAAACCTCCGAACTTTTGAAAAGGCCCAATGTTTTACCCAAAAAAGTCGGGGCAAAAAAGTAATTGGATTTTTAAAATCTACGGATGAAATTACCCAGGAAACTGTTTTGTTCGGTTGTAAAACAACTTTAGACAAAAATTGCTCAATTTTTTACCCAAAAAAGGTGGGGGCAAAAAAGTAATTGGATTTTTAAAATCTACAAATGAAATTACCCAGGAAAATGTTTTATTCGGTAGTAAAACAACTTTAGACAAAAATTGTCCAATTTTTAACCCAAAAAAGGTCGGGGCAAAAAGAAACCGGATTTTCAAAATCTACAGCTGAAATTACCCCAGGAAACTTTTTTTGTTCGGTTATGCCATAATTTTTAACCCAAAAAGGGTCGGGGCAAAAAAGTCGACATTTGAAACTAGGTCAAAACCTCCGAACTTTTGAAAATGACCAATTTTTACCCAAAAAAGGTCGGGGCAAAAAAGTAATTGGATTTTTAAAATCTACGAATAAAATTACCCAGGAAACCATTTTGTTCGGTTATGAAACAACTTTAGACAAAAATTGCCCAACTTTTAACCCAAAAAGATCGGGACAAAAAAGTAACCGGATTTTCAATATTTACAGCTGAAATTACCCCAGGAAACTTATTTGTTCGGTTATGCCTAATTTTTAACCTTAAAAGGGTCGAAGCAAAAAAGTAATTGGATTTTTAAAATCTACAGCTGAAATTACCCCAGGAAATTTTTTTTGTTCGGTTATGAAACAGTTTCAGACAAAAATTGAAAGGGCGACATTTGAAACTAGGTCAAAACCTCCGAACTTTTGAAAATGCCCAATTTTTAACCCAAAAAAGATCGGGGCAAAAAAGTAATTGGATTTTTAAAATCTACGGATGAAATTATCCAGGAAACTGTTTTGTTTGGTTGTAAAACAGCTTTAGACAAAAACTGCCCAAATATTTTTAACCCAAAAAAGGTCGGGGCAAAAAAGTAACCCGATTTTCAATATCTACAGCTGAAATTACTCCAGGAAACTTTTTTGTTCGGTTATGCCCAATTTTTTACCCAAAAGGGTCGGGGCAAAAAAGTAACCGGATTTTCAAAATCTACAGCTGAAATTACCCCAGGAAACTTTTTTGTTCGGTTATGAAACAATTTCAGACAAAATTTGAAAGGGCGACAATTGAAACTAGGTCAAAACCTCCGAACTTTTGAAAATGCCCAATTTTCTACCCAAAAAAGGTCGGGGCAAAAAAGTAATTGGATTTTCAAAATCTAGGGATGAAATTACCCAAGAAAACCATTTTGTTCGATTATGAAAAAACTTTAGACAAAAATTGCCCAATTTTTTACCCAAAAAGGGTCGGGGCAAAAAAGTAACCGGATTTTCAATATCTACAGCTGAAATTACCCCAGGAAACTTTTTTGTTCGGTTATGAAACAATTTCAGACAAAAATTGAAAGGGCGACATTTGAAACTAGGTCAAAACCTCCGAACTTTTGAAAATGCCCAATTTTTACCCAAAAAAGGTCGGGGCAAAAAAATAATTGGATTTTTAAAATCTACGGATGAAATTACCCAGGAAACTGTTTTGTTCAGTTGTAAAACAACTTTAGACAAAAATTGCCCAATTTTTTACCCAAAAAAGGTCGGGGCAAAAAAGTAACCCGATTTTCAATATCCACAGCTGAAATTACCCCAGGAAACTTTTTTGTTCGGTTATGAAACAATTTCAGACAAAAATTGAAAAGGCGACATTTGAAACTAGGTCAAAACCTTCGAACTTTTAAAAATGCCCAATTTTTTTACCCAAAAAAGGTCGGGGCAAAAAAAGTAATTGGATTTTTAAAATCTACGGATTAAATTACCCAAGAAAACCATTTTGTTCGATTACGAAACACCTTTAGACAAAAATTGCCCAATTTTTAACCCCAAAAGGGTCGGGGCAAAAAAGTAACCGGATTTTTAAAATCTACAGCTGAAATTACCCCAGGAAACTTTTTTGTTCGGTTATGAAACAATTTCAGACAAAAAATGAAAGGGCGACATTTGAAACTAGGTCAAAACCTCCGAACTTTTGAAAATGCCAGTTTTTTACCCAAAAAAAGGTCGGGGCAAAAAAGTAATCGGATTTTCAAAATCTACGGATGAAATTACCCTAGGAAAGTATTTTATTCGGTTATGAAACCACTGTAGACAAAAATGGAAAGGGCGAACACTTAAAACTGGTGAAAACCCTGCGAACTTTTAAAAATGCCCAATTTTTTACCCAAAAACAAGGTCTGGGTAAAAAATTAACCCAATTTGCAAAATCTCCGGATGAAATTACCCCAGGAAACATTTTTGTTCGGCTATGAAAATGCCCCAGTTAAAAATTGAAAGTGCTAACACATCTTGATGATATAGCTGAAAAAAAAGGAGAAACAAGAATAAGTAACCAAGATTTCAGAATAGGTTTTTCGTGTCTACAACGGACGTAAAGAAGTCTGATGGAATTTTCTCTTCGGCACAGTTAGCAACCACTGCAGGTCTCTTCGTGTGCACAGTAACAAGTTTCCAGCATGTATGTTCGTTGCTGTAGGACAACGCGTAAATTTTGAAAACCCGCGCAGATCCATGTCCAGCCATATAATGCGTGATGCGCTGTCCGCTCGCTTCGCTCGCTCGCGCATCCGCATGATAATTTTGAATAATTGGATAATTGTTGCTTTTTAAAAGCAGTTGCAATTTGGGTAAGTTTTTACCGACCTTTACTGCAGTTATCTCAAGTTTCCCATTGATATCAGTCGTTACTTCGTCCAGAAATTGAAACGTCGCTGAAAATAGACTGTCCGTTTGACTCCGAAGACGTTTTAGCTCGTTCGAGATTTTGTTGAACGGATTAATGTTGCTGATGTCTTTGTTCAACAGTTGGTAGATGTCAGCATCGAATTGAATAACTTTCATTCGCATAATTAGCTGTGCCTCGAGTGCTTCTTTGATGTGGCTCATGATGTTGCCGTTGTTGTTTTGTGTTGCGCGTTTCTGTGTATTGTGTGAAGTAGCTGACAAAAGGTATTTATCGTCGGAGAAACGCATATTATTTTCAAATGCACGTGTATAGGCCACAGGGTTAAAGGGTTGGCAAAAAATGTAAGCTTTTTCAGTTAAAAAAAGTTAAAAATAAAAGTCTTTTGGGGGAAGCAAACAAAGATTTTGCAATTAACGCAGCCAAATTTTGGTTATTTTTAAAAACTGCATTTTCAGTAGTTTTTTGCGTTTTTATCAGTTTTTAACAAAAAATGTTTAACACAGCAAATGGAGTCATTGACTCTACGTGGTTGCCCCGGTTTTCAATAACCGCGGACAAAACAATAACCAGCACACAAATGGTTTGGCATTGTAAGCAGGACAAAAAAAATAAAAATAAAAAATAAAACAAAAAATACCTGGTAGTGTTCGCGATTCCAGGCCGCACGTCGGCGACGATGGATGGCCGGCAACCGATTCCCATTTTGGTTTCCGTTGCGATTGAGCGGCACAAATTGGAAAATGTCCAAATTTTTTTCCGGCAAGCCGTCTGGGAACATTTTTTCGATGATCCTTTGGCAGTAATTTGTACACACCACGGTGCCATTGGCGGCGGGCAGCGCACGTTTTTCACGGTGGTGCTCGTTTTGTGGTGTTGCTGAGTTTAAAAAGGACATATCCATAATTTTTTGAATTTATTATTAGCGATTTCAGACACGTTTTCCGTTCAGAAACGACAAAAAAGGACATATCCATAATTTTTTGAATTTATTATTAGCGATTTCAGACACGTTTTCCGTTCAGAAACGACAAAAAAGGACATATCCATAATTTTTTGAATTTATTATTAGCGATTTCAGACACGTTTTCCGTTCAGAAACGACAAAAAAGGACATATCCATAATTTTTTGAATTTATTATTAGCGATTTCAGACACGTTTTCCGTTCAGAAACGACAATAACGAAGCTGTCAGCAACCCAAAATTGACACATACGTACCGGCACCAGCTGCGGTGAAAGTTAGCTGCAGAGTGTACGATGTAAGATCTTTCAAATCAGCAGTCAGTTGTTCACGCCTGTCGACCAGTCCCATCTTGTAGGCCAACTCGACCGCCCGCAGCTTTTCCTGAAGTGCGTTTGTGTTGGCACGCAAAACCGTGACCAAACTACAGTATGACATGTTCAATTGGACACACATCTTGCTTCAAATTTTTTAAACGTATGTCGCAATATGCATTTGCGCGCACAAGGAAAAAATATTTCACGGCTGCGCAGCAATTTGAAATCACGAAAACTAAACGTATTCTGACGGCAGATTTTCCGAAAAAAAGAAAAAAGCGAATCAGTCTCTTTTTCATGCAGATGTTTTACATTTTTTCGGATGCCGTTCCGCCGCAAAACAGCGCGTTCGGTTTTTTAGCGGTGCGGTTTTTCCTCACTATACTTCGCCTCCTTCTAACTAAAAGGTAATAGCAGTATCATCCCTGATGACACAAAACAGAGCTAAAGTGCATATAATTGGGCAGGTTTCAAAATGACAAAACCTGTCGTTGATTGAAGTAATCCTGTGTCGACAGTTCCACTTGTGCCATCTCATAGCGTGCCCAGTCGAGTTGCATCTTCTGCTGTTGATAATATTCGCGCAGCGCGTCAATGATGATTCGTGCTTCTTTTTCGTCACTCTCATTTGAGTTGACTGTTGTACGTGCGCCGAGTACACTAATGGCTGTTAGAACCTGTGTGTGTTTGTAACTATAATAACTTCACTCAGTGTTACTGTGAGATACGGTATGACCAATTAAACATGGCAGCATTTATCAAGGTGCAAAGGCGCGCGCGAAATTTGAATGAAAAAAGACGTTCAGAAATTCAATTGCATGTCAAATCTGCCGTGTTTTTTAAACTCATTGGTTCTTCGTGCTGTTCTGTTCATTCTTTGTTTTTTGCGCATATGAT
Source organism: Theristus sp. LFF4_11 (assembly GCA_030248135.1). Taxonomy (NCBI): domain Eukaryota; kingdom Metazoa; phylum Nematoda; class Chromadorea; order Monhysterida; family Xyalidae; genus Theristus; species Theristus sp. LFF4_11. The sequence continues at coordinate 118,868 of JASANC010001886.1, forward strand.
TTTAAAAAATCTTGGCATTTTTGAAAAAGACAACTTCTAGTTTGCGAATGATTCCGCCTTGATTGAAAAGACCAGGACTGCCTTATTTTTTTCGGCCATACTGTAAGTATCGCAACACATGGACGTTTTTTGTCCCAAAGCGATTGTAAACGTTTTTCCACTTCAAGTTACACCGTTAGGTAAGTTTCCAATTCACTATTACATTTTACAGCTGTCCAATCAAATTCAAAACCTTGATTGGAATCGACTGATTTTTCTCTTATAGCAGAAAAGCGCAAAATTTTTCTGCACGTCATAAACGTTCAAAGCCCGACCGTCCGTACCGAATTACGGCCTTTCGCACGACACGTAGCTATGATCTTTTATTTTGGTCCCGCAACTCAATGCGCGCATAGATAGGTAAACAGTTTTATGGATGACGCGTGAATTCAAAATTGGTAAAGTGATCCGAGTCCCCTACTTAGGTGACTTTGAATTGCCACATAAAGATTGAAACTACGGAATGGCCGAGCAAACATGGCAGCTTTTTTCAGGGTGCAAGGAGCGCGCGAAATTTGAATGAAAGAAAAAAGACCTTCAGACACCAAATTCTGTGTCTAATTTGACACGTTTTTTAAACTAATAGATTTTGTGTGATCAATCTTTCTCCGATTGCACACATGGTTAAGAATTATGTTGGCATTTTCGAAAAAAGACAACTCCCAGTCTGCGACTGATCCCCGCTGAAACTTGCGGAAACGCGTGCAAACAAAACTTTCAGTTTCCGAAAAAAAATTTTGCTTGAACATTTTATTTGCTCGGGAATTTTAAATTTCAAATATGAATCTGTCTCGATCTTTTTTGGCAACATAACTCACTTCTAGTGGCGGTACCAATTGATGCTCATTGAAAACTGTTGTCACCATTGCCACACGTTGTTTATTGCGATGCACTGCAGATTTGTCAACGATGTTTAAAGCTGATGTTTCATGGAACAGTAATGTACTGCGAATCACTGCGGTCAACACCAAAATCACCAGGCTCTGTCTTCGCTCGTTGAATAGAGGCCACTTCATGGCGTCAGTTCAGGAAATGACTTTTTTTCGCTAATACAGGATGTCTGAAACACTACAATGAAAGCGTTTCGGTTTAGAGTTTGCTCAGGGAGTGTTGTCTGTAATTCGGAACGCAGTTCAAAAAGTGTTTGTTCGCCACTGATTGAGCTAAAAGTTTTTTGGAAAATTCAACCTGATTTGATGGACAGTGTTGAAAATGCAAGGTTCAAAATTGCAAGTGCAAGCAAAAAACCAATCTTTATATATGCATTTTCAGGAATGCTAATCGGGCGAAAAAATTGGTCATTTTCATTCGTGTGACTTTACACGCAAATTTATGGGCATACGAATTATTCAGCGAGTAATTCTTGAACAAAGATGTGAACAACAATTATTTCAACTTGCGATTGTTGGACGGGGGACCGACTCATTTCCGCACTAGTAAAACTGCTAAACATAGCAAAAACACATTTTTAGAGAGTGAGGAGCAAATGCCGTTCCGTAAATACATGTAACCGCTCTGAAACATGAGTTCGACGGTCATGCAAAAAAAAATAATCACGAAAAGTAAGAATGTCAGTCAAACGCCTTGAACGTACATATCTAACTTTTGAATTTATTTTTAACACCATAGTTTCACCAAAACCACCAAATAAGGCAATTGTATTTTCATCACTGATTAACCACACTCCATTGACTAAAATCTAAATGTGGGAACCGTGAAACTACAATGAATGCAATTCAGCATACCAACAGTTCCGTTTGATAAACGTTTTCTGGTATGACAAATATAACGAAAACAGAAAGTATAAAAATAGAACATATGGCGTTGAACGAACAATGAAGAACATATTCCAAGCCTACGCAGTTTTATCGTTAGCTTAGTAAAACACTAAGTAATCGTGCTTTTGTAATCGAGAATTTACAGATTGGCACATTCATAAAATAAATTCTTTTAGTAAGTCGAGAAAAACAGTTCGTTTACAGCTTTTGAAAGACACCATGACACAAAGGAAAATGAGTAACCTCACTTCTAGAGGCTGATTGGCTGTTCCGACTCATGTCTACTAGGTATATTAAAGCTGGTCTTTCCCTGAGATGTTGTTATAAACTGGTTTTAAAATCTTATCGTTTATCAGTATACAATGGCGTGCACGTTTTGCGTTTGAAGTCAAGTGTTTTGTTCGACCAGTCTGACGGTTGGCGCTGTGCCCCGGCCCCCGCCATCCATCGTGTCCTTCGAAAGCCGGAGCACACGACACGTATGGTATGCACGATTAAACATGGCAGCTTTTTTCAGGGTGCAAGGTGCGCGCGATTTGAATGAAAGAAAAAGACGTTCAAAACCCGATTCTGTGTCAAATTTGACATGTTTCTTGAAATAAATTGGTTATTCGTGCTGTTCTGTTCATTCTTTATGCATTGCACACTCGATTGGCGAATATCTTGGCATTTTTTAGAAAGGCAACTCCTAGTCTACGACTAATCTCGCCTTGAATGAGACTGCCTTATTTAATCGGCCATACTGTATAATCTCTCTGTATTACGACACTAATCTTGAGAATTTTACAGGTTTTGCATGTTTTTCTCAAACGTTCTCTGTAAAGAAACACGCGTGCTTTATGTAGCTTGAAGGGATCACCCGCGGTACTCGGCAGGTGCATGGCGCCTGTTGAATGAAAAGTCGTCATTTTTCATTTTTCACGTCCACGTCTACGTCACGTGACACACAGTGAAATGAAATGTTTTCTAATTCGTTCTGTTTTAGAGGCGTCCCGTTCAGCAAAGTAAACCGTCATTTCATATCTTCCCCATTCTGACGCCACAATGTTGCCTCCGTCAAACAATTGGCGCCACGCTCTAATGCGGGCGTTGACCATGGTCGTTCTGTGCACCACAGCGATGCCTCACGAAACACCGCACCACATGGCTGAAATATCCGTTACGGAACGAAACAATAATCGCCTATCATCGGTGCTGTCCGTACTGAAAGAAGACTTACCTCCAATGCCTGAAGTAAGATGAAGCGTAAAAAGCTTGCAAAAGCTTGATCGACGAACAATGGCGCTGACAACAATAATTGATCAGCTGATTGACTGGTTGCGCTACACACGTGCAGTGTGACTGTGATGCATGCAATCTGTGCACGCATTGCCTCGGAGGCGGAGTCACTGCAATGCATGCATCACGAAATACGAAACGTGTTCACCAACCAATTAATAAAAAAGCTAACTTTATTTTTTAGATGGACTGTAATTATCACCAATGATCTCAGTAAACCGCGAAACATGCAGGTTCTGACGGCGATCAGTGTGCTTGGTGCGCGATTGACAAACAACTCGAACGAAAGCGACGAAAAAGAACTGCACATCATCACCAATGCGTTACAAAACCACTATAGACGCAAGAAGCTGAATGACGACTGGTTGCACGAAACGACACAAAGAGCTAGAGAGCTAATGTTGCAACATTCCAATCGCCGCAAGGTAATTTAATTTTATGATGAATTTTTAATGTAGTTTTTAAAGCGAAGTTTTATTACTGTTATGCGCTGATTTTTAGGGGCTGCTGAAGAACTTCATGGCTGGACGGGACAGAAACTGGAACACTCTAGACAATGAACGCAACGAACTCAAGCGCTTCACATCTTACGCTGTTGGTTTGACACCGGCTGGTGGCACTGGTATATAAACTATGTTTTTGAAAGTACCTATATACAGGGTGATCCAAAAAAACTACACGATAAAGAATCGGCTCTAGCTCGCCGTCGGCTAGATCGTTTGGACTGAAATTTTAACCAAGCATTACACAAAGCTTTTATTTTGTGTGTTAAAATTTCAGACGAATTGGTCAACCCTGTAATGAATGCAAAATGAAATAGTGAAAACGTAAAAAATTGACTTTTTGCGCCAAATACAGCACGGTGCGCCTAGTGCACGTCCACCACTCACTCAGCGCTCAAGGAGATGTTTCAGCTTTCTGCTATGAATACCGTATTACCTCTATTAACCCCCCCCCCCCAAATTAACCCCCCCCCCCAAAAATAAACTCCCACCCCCTCGACAAGTTTCCAAATAATCCCCCCAAAAATAAACCCCCATGGGGTTTATTAGAAACCTGTTTGAAACACATACCTAGCAAATTCAGTGGCTGAATGCAGTGACATTGGTGAAATTGTGCTACCAAAGGCCCCAAAGGGATGAGTTAGTGGTAATTTCATTACAAAAGGCTGTTACAAAAGGAAATCTCTGTGAAAAGTAGAAGTTTCTGCGACTTTCTTGCCTGCCATGCAAGGTATTTTTGCCATTTTTCAACAAACCCCCACCCCTAGCATTTGTTTGTAAATCAACCCCCAAAAATAACCCCCCCCCCCAAAATAAACCCCCACCACAGAAGTCGCTGAAGAAATAAACCCCCATTATTAGAGGTAATACGGTATTTGCTTTTTTCATAAAGAACAACACAGAACGCCTGCTTTCAGTTGTCCAATCCATTTTTTCACAAAATGTAGCAAAAAGAGAAAAAACTCGGAGGCTTGGCTGCTGCAACAAAAAACAGTGATTTCAGAGAAAAACGTGCCAGCAAATATATCAAAAACGATTCCTGCGTTGTTACTTTTGAAAAAAAGCAAAAAGTCATAGCAGAAAGCTGAAACATCTCCTTGAGTGCTGAGTGGTGGACGTGCGTTAGGCGCACCGTGCTGTATCTGGCGCAAAAAGTCAATTTTTTACGTTTTTACTATTTCATTTCGAATTCATTACAGAGTTGTCCAATTCGTCTGAAATTTCAACACACAAAATAAAAAGTTTTTTGTGATGCTTGGTTAAAATTTCAGACCAAACTATCCATCCGTTGGCGAGCTACAGCCGATTCTTATCGTGTAGTTTTTTTTGGATCACCCTGTACATAGAATACAGAGTCCACGAAACATTGAACTACAGAAGAATGAACCGAACCGAATGGTTTGATCGGAATCAAAAATCCAATTTATGAAAAAAATATATCTTTTTTCAATCCCTGTTCTGTTCTTACTTTTCGCGAGCTCTGTTACGGTATATACTCAAAAGATATATTGTTTAAGGAAACATACCGTATCAGACACTAAACTCAGACGAATAATGCTGAGTGATTCAGACGCAGACGTTCGTTCGTGCTGATGCAGATGCAATTATTTATCAGTGTAGATTTTGTCAAAGTAAACATTTTTTGCTCAAATTATTCTTGTTAACAAAAAAAAATTGATCTGCATACCGTATTACCTCTATTAAACCCCCCCCCCCCAAAATTACCCCCCCCCCCAAAAATAAACCCCCACCCCCTCGACAAGTTTCCAAATAATCCCCCACCCAAAAATAATCCCCATCCCCCATGGGGGATTATTGAAACCTGTTTGGAACACATACCCAGCGAATTCAGTGGCTGGTTGCCGTGAAAATGATGAAATTGTGCTACCAAAGGCCCCAAATGGATGAGTTAATGGTAATTTCATTACAAAAGGCTGTTGTAAAAGGAAATTTCTATGTAGAGTAGAAGTTTCTGCGACTTCCTTCCTGCCATGGAAGGTATTTTTGCCATTTTGCCCACTCCTAAAAATGGTTTCCAAATAAACCCCCCCCAAAATAAAGCCCCCCCCCCAAAAAAAATAAACCCCCACCCCCAGAAGTCGCTGAAGAAATAAACCCCCATGGGGGTTTATTAGAGGTAATACGGTATGTGTCAAAATTTGCATTGGTTTGTGCATCTACATCAATCAGTGCACAAACATTCGTATCTCAGTCTACATTCTTTTTGCGCGTGCAGCTCGGCTGGGCGAACGTCGCCGTGTGAAACGTTACGCAGCATTTCGACTTGCAGATGAAGTGAACCAATTAAGAAATGTGCTGATCAGACTTCTTCAATGCCAGGTGCATAAATTATTTTTAATTTGAATTTCAGACATTTTTTGACATGCATTCAACGAGTCCAAACGCTTCTGCCGTTTTTATGGGGAACTGATTCACTTGAAAATTTCTTGTCTTTTATCTGTTCAAGCTTTTTTCAGTACAACGGAATGACGTACAAAATGAATCAAATTTACGCACTGCAAGAAAAGTCCCTGCAAGTCGACCGGGAGATCTACCATACCTTAGAAAATGTGTATAGTAAGACAGAATACACATGGAAGAGAATGGATGATGTGTCCTCGCAAGTGAATCGCCTGCACATGGAAATGGCTTTCAAACTCAGTTTGCTTCTTTCCCAAATGCGCTGGGATGAAAAACAAAACGAACGAAGGCTTCAAATTTTGTCATCAAAGGTCAGCATTTCACATATCACGTGTTCAGCTTTTTTTACAGTCGTTGGTTTCTAAATACGAACGGACGCACGGTACTGTACAGGCATGTATACGTACACTGTAGTTGCCGCGGTCGCCGTTACCGTCCAAATTGTTGCGACTCGATTTTTTGAAACGCCGAAACCTCCATGAAACGGAAAACCGCGAGCGTACCGAAACCGCCAGTCTCATTTTTCAGAAAACCGCGCACCACCGCCATTTGCACTCGTTGCACTTTGCGTGCACAAAAAACGGGTTCCTATTCCTAAAGTTGACACTCGTTTGCGCCAGTGATAAGCCATCCCGCAATTGCATCTTTTCAGACTGTCAGTGAACTGTCAGAAGAAATCAAAAGCGCTTCCAACGAAACCAATCATCTGATTCGGACTATGTTTGCGAAAATGAGTGAAAACGCGGACAAACATCAACGAGAGACGGTAGATGCGATCAAGCACGCGACGAAAACACTCCTGGATGGACAACAACACGCGTTAGAGGAGTTGCAACAGCAATTGAAGCAAAATACTGCTGCGCTGCAACACCAACTAAACCACAATACAACTGCGTTGCAACAGCAATTGAATGATAATACAACGGCGCTGAGACAGCAAATGGATCAGAATACAAAGGCGATTCAGTGGTACTCTGCGCATCAAGCTGAACAAACCAAACTGAACCACGAAGTTCTACTGCACGAAACCCATTGGATAAATTTCCTCAAGCATCGCGACAACAAAACTAAGACGTTTGTAATTAAGAAATGTATAATAGCCGAGGGTAGGAGCTTCGATCCGCACTCGTTACTGGTCGGTGTCTACTTAAAAATATTTTCCAAGTCGATGGATGACTTACCGCCTGCGCAACACTATTTGGAGTGGCGGAACGAGATGCAGCTACACATTAAACAGGGCCACAATCTGTGAAGAAACTGAAACACACTGAGACAGAAAACGCCAAGAGCGTACGCTCAGTGCGCGTACAGTGTCGGAGGATGCCCATTTTTTGTTCAAAAAGTAAAATATACAGTAGGATTGTTTAAACCGGTCATTTTACAAGTACAGCACTCGCGAAAGAAGAAACAACGGGATCGGAGTGGCTAAAAAAACACATTCAGCCACAAGGGTTGTGTTTGATGTCGACCGTGCCCATGTACAGTGCCCACCATAATAAGTGGACGCACGCGTGCACCTTGGTGCAGGAGGGTGCACGCACGTGCCCGCAGCTTTTCATGTGTTGAACATAGGCACAGATCCCGCCCCCCTCAGAAGATTTTCTGTGTGCTGCTTGCGGCCGTTTGCGTGCACCGCAGTTCGCCCAAGCCACCATTTTTGTTGAAAAACACGAATGGAACCAAGAAATGGGGCAACGGAAACATTTTTATGTGCCGTTTGTAGTCTGTTGATTTCATTTTTGTGAAAAAAATTGATCACTAAAACAAAAGTCATCATAAATTTGTGTTTTGTCGTTTTTCACACTGTTTTTTATTGCGAGCCCACCGATGTTGATTAAAACAACACCCAACAACAAACGACACATCAACGTGTTCCCGCTACTATGCTGAGTTGATTGAGTCATGGCTTATTAAAATTGGCTAAGGGAATCGTGAGCTGGGCGACATTTTCATTTTGATACTGCACGCAAACGCACGCAACCGAACGCAGGCATTTTGAGGGGGGCCAAGCATACTTTACGTGTTGAAATGGTGCGACTGCGTGCGTGCACTTAGGTGCACCTGCGTGCGCGCAATTGCACGCGTGCGTCCACTTATTATGGTGGGCACTGTATCTAGATACATTCGGTCGTCTTACTTAGTGATTCAAAGTTTTGCATACTCTACATTTTGCGGAAAAAAGAGACAGGTTTAAACAAACACACTGTGAAAAAGGCAAGGAAAATTTTAATCTGAAGTTCTCTTGAAAGTGGGTCTTGAATTGAGGAAATCTCGTTGCATACCTAGTGTGCGGTTTCAAAATTGTTTACTGGCAATGTTAAGTGTCGCTTTTTAAGTCGACTGACCCGGCCTCCACTCCTCCAGGCATAGTTTTTGAAAATTCTCAATTTTAGTCGAAATTAAGCACCAATCGAACCGTCTCGATGCGCTGAGTTCGAAAATCTTATTTGTTCTTTGTTGATTTAATTTTTTATAGCTAAGGAACAGAAAAAAGCAAATTAAGATTATTATTTTTTTTTTAATTGCCAAGTAAATCACTTAAACCATTTAAACAAAAAGAAGCATTAGGCGAGTTAAAGGCTTTTATCTTAAGGTCGCTAAAAGCCTTTTTTCTAATTCTTGTCTATAAAAATGTTTAAACCAAAGAAATATGATTTTCAAACTCAGCGCATCGAGAAGGTTCGATGGTGCTAATTTTGACAAAATCTGAGAAGTTTAAAAATCCGTGTGTGCCTAGAGGTGTGGAGGCCGGTCGGTCGACTTAAAAGCGAATCTTAACAAGTGCTTGGTTTGGCTTAATTCTCATTAGTGCGAAAGTTGAATTTGGTTATGCATTCATGTGCACGGCTACGGGCTACGTAAATTGCAAAGGCGTCTGCGTTTTCTGCTTTGGGTTTTTTTCACAAATTGTGACCTCTCCATAGTTGTGGCTTATGATTGGCGTCTGCGATGCTTTGACTGACCACATTAGTATAAAAATGGTACGGTTCATTTCTGTGATTTTATATTTTAGTCCCGAGACTCAACGCACGCAAAGATACAATGCAGGTAAACAGTTTTATGCATGATGCGGGAATTAAAAATTGGTAGGACAGGGCTCGTTTTCTAAGAAAATCGACCGTGGTTTTGGCGAATCGAAAATTTTCGATAGTTCGTGTCGTGTTACCGTGTTATCCTTGAATCTTGGGGGCATTCATGAAGCAGTATTTAGTGACGCGCAACTGTGTTGAAACATAGCGGTCACTAAATATTGCTTCATGAATCCTTAAGTCTGTCATCCTACCAGAGTTTTTAACAAGGAATATGAATCTGCCCTAACTTTTACTCTATTCAGTTGTTTTTTGGCGGCCATGTGAAAATGCGCATTTTGCCCTTCTTTCATACACTCGACCACAGCTAGAGGATTCAAATTGCAGCCAAAAGTACACAAGCGGTTCCAACTAAATATGCGCATATGGGTTTGCAATAAGCGTCGTTTTTGGAGAAAACTGCAGATTTAGAAAGTATTACGATTTTTTTCAGGTTTTCCTGAAAAGTGATTCCGGATTTGAATAAATCCACTGTTAATTTTCCAGGCAGAAAGATACACTCACGTTCATCTTGTCACTGATGTTCTGTTAAAGTCGCCAACGGTTGATAAACTGAAATATGGAATCAAATGGGATCACAACATTCACTACATGATACATGAAATAATGTCAGTTTTGTTGTCACTGTTTTTTACTGCAATGATTATATTCATGAAACTTGCCACTTAGTTTTATAGGGATCGCTTGGTTCACCGTGAGCTGTATAACAAAACGACAAACGACCTGCCCCCGTCAGCTGAGATTCAGCGTCAGTTTCAACACGCCGTTCTTCGTATGTCTGTCGGAAGCTACGTGCATAAACAAAAGGTTTTTTGACCGCAATTTTAGGTTCGATCTGTTTCCAGTAGTAGCTAGTACACCAGAGAAACGGCAATTCTAATGCTTTAGAAGCAAAACAATGCACCTTAGAAGCAACGCACTGCTGTGACAAAAATGCGCAATTTTGAACCTGATCACGGTCGCGCACCAACCAATCATCTAATGCCCTAAATTTTCTAGTCGCACCATACGTACAATGTACAGAGTGGGCCAAAAAAAAGGTTCCATTTTCAAACTGCTGTCACTGGCTGGTATTTCAATATTATGAGCTGAAATTTTCAGCATTGATAAAACATGTGATGCCATTTTTCTGACAAAATTTTTATCTAGTTTGGTCAAGTAGATTCAGTTTTACAGCACAATGTTTAAAAATTCCCAAATTTTCAAAACAAGGATTTTTAACCAAGAATTTAACAATGAAAAATTGCTCATAGACATCCAAATCATCATCAAGGTTTGTCGTCCGGCAGCGGCTGGATGAAATTTTTCGCGAAACTGGCGAGTCACTGCAGAAAAACTTTCAGATTGCTCCCACCAGATAGCACACCAGACCCGTTGTTCTGCTGTCCACTTAACCATGACGAAACTGCAGAAAACTGAAACTGAAACACTGTTTTTATTCAAACCGCAGAAAAACTTTTTAAAAGAAACAAATTAGCAGACAGAGCAACACAGAAAACAAAAAATCAACTGAACAATTCTTTCTGTCGCAGTCGCATGGCTGCTGACTCGAGTCCGTTGTGAAACATCAGAATTTCGCTCGAGGTGCTCAAATGCAATTCAAGTGTGAGACCTTTCCACTCTGAGCGCATGATTTGAACTATTACGGGTATCCAAAAAAACCAATTTGTCACCTTCGCAACAGTTTCAAAATTGAATCACGCATTTTGATACTAAATTTTTCTTGCACTCATTTCAGTCAATTTGTTGATTTTTCGAGCTTTTTTAAAAAATCTGCCACAGTGACCGCTAAGAATTATATATCGGAAAAAAAATTTTGTCAGTAAAATGGCAACGCATGTTTTATCAGTGCTGAAAATTTCAGCTCATAATATTAAAACACCAGCCAGTGACAGCAGTTTGAAAATGGAACCTTTTTTGGCCCACCCTGTATATTAATAATACTCGTATATTAATACTTGATGACCTTTTTACAAGCTGCTGTACTGCTGTTATTAATGGGTATTAATTGAATGTTCAAAAACTTTCTCCAGAAATACGAGCCGGGCAACCACCACCCGCACCCCACATCGATGGACATTGCAATCGCGAACGAAACCAACGAGTATCCGACATTGATGGCGTTTTGTTGTTCCCGGTCGACGAATTTCTGCTACAAAATGACTATCAAGCGGTATATGCTGTGAAGTATTAGTGAATTTAAGACCCACCCCGTTTACTGCCCCCCTCCCCATTAAAGAACGCAGTGTTCAAGAAAAGCCCAATTTTTGAATTCGTCAACAGCTTACTTCCGTGTAGAAAACCAGTTTTTTGTTTTTCAAAACAAGCGTCGCCAGTTACGGTTATCCAACAGGACTGTTACCAAGATAGTCGTCTCCATGAGCGGCCTCTATGTACATACAGTACGGCCGAATAAATGAGGCAGTCCATCAAGGCGGGATCAGTCGCAGACTAGGAGTTGTCTTTTTCAGAAATGCCAACATAATTCCCAATCATGTGTGCAAGGGAGAAATAATGCACAGAATAGCGCGGATAATCCATTGGTTTTCAAAAACGTGTCAAATTACGCACGCAGTTTGGTTTCTGAACATCTTTTTTTCATTCAAAATTCGCGCGCTCCTTGAATCCTGAAAAAGCTGCCATGTTTAATCGGCCATACCGTACAATGTATGTCAAAACGGTATGCGGCTCTTTTGGACGACGGCTCATTATTGCACAGTTCTTTGCTGTTGCTTGGCTGAGAGGTGGCTCATAGGAACGCCTTAATATTCAAGACTGTACGGTTCACCGTGAAGTCTTGCATACAAGGTCTTCATTTTAAATTTGAAAATCAAAAATTTCTGAAAGGAGTGGAATTTTGTGTGACAACCTTATAAGTGGGAGGAGGTCTTATAAAGCGGAGATTAGGAATTCCGGACCTTATAAACAGGGTAGGATTTTCAACCAATTTTGAATTTTTTGGTTTCCCGCCATGTGACACACAGCCCACTTTTGGGTGGGGGTTTTATAAGTGGAAGGAACCTCATATGCAAGACTTTCTGGTAACTGCCTGTCCCAGCGGTGACCGCAGCTGAAACAAATCAGAACGCCTTCATGGAGAAAAAAAAGGAAGAGATGCCATAATTATTTACTCGGCCATAACAATATATTGCGGATTTACTCAAACGTGTCCTGACTAAAATGACATCATTTGCTTTAAAAACGCCCGTTTGTCAAAGTACAGGCACTAAAATGTTAGTTTGGTGTGACTGATTCGACATTCACGATTTATTTACGGGAATAAATCGGCTAAACGTAAAGTCTGGTTTGCTGTGGACGGAAAGCGCATGTTTGGCAGCACATGACGTCATTTCAGTGGGACGCGTTTAAAAAAGTAGGTCATACCATACTTTTCTTGACATGTTTTTTATTACTGCGTGAACTCAGAGACGACTACATGCGTGTGTGCGATGACGAAACTCGCATCTTTAAAAAGCTCAACGATAAAGACGACCAGGGTCAGACACTGTATTTTGCGGTCTCGATGTGGCCAAAGTCAACAACCGCTGCTTCGGAACAGATAGACCAAGAAGAAGTAGTGAACCGGAATATTGCTGTGAACGAGCAGTTCGGTGTTGCATTCGGATTCAAATGGGTTGCCGATATCGATGAGGCCTTTGCGAATGCACAGTTATTTATGCCCAGAGTGGCAGTTCACGGTAATGAATAGCAATTTCAGTTTTGCTTTGCATCACTTTTTAATGTTAAAAAGTTTAAAAAAAAATTCAGTGCAGTCTTAATTTAATACATAAAGCGAGCAGCCTGCAGCCTGCATATGCACTTGTACTTGCGATTACACTGTACATTTGGGACAAAAACATCACAGGAGCACAGCAGAACACTTGGGACGTCTATATGGCGGAAAACGCGCTATGCTGGTGGACGAATGAAACGAACAATGATGACGAAGATTGCAACCGCACCTGCACGTGGAACTCCCACTCACGAGTGCTTGGCGAACGTTTGGCAGGGCCGTTCTTAAACATTGACCAAAAGTCATGCTGCCAAGTAAGCCATTGAAAACAATTATCGGTTGAGGTTATGAAATGTGTTTTGAGTTTTGTGAGGAAACAGGATGCGTAACAAGTTGGCTAAAAAAGTTGGCGAGTGTCAACCATTTGTCAGCCAGTTTTTTCTGGTAGATTCGGACTATTTATTCGATTAGCGGTTTCGTTACGGGGACTCAAAGCACCAAAAGGGAGATAAAGGACGCGGAAAAACGGGCCTCGGTGGTCAAGTGGTCTAAGGCACTGGTCCGGACTCCGGATAACCAGGGACGTGGGTTCGAATCTCACTCGAGGTTTCATTACTTTTTCCGATGATGCCAGCATCTCTTTTCAAAATATATATTATATATATATATATATATATGAGGCCTTCCGCCGAAAAATCGCCCCACAGTGGACAGTCTAGATTTTTGACTTGTCTCCGAATCGGCTCAAATTTTAACACAGTTAAGTATATTCATTTTGCAGGTCAAAAACAAATTTTCAGCCCAATCGGCCCAAAAACACGTCCGCTGTGGCCTTTTTAATGAGGTACCCTATTTTTGGAGGAGGTCATTTTTGGACCCCAATTTTAAGGCATGTTCGGAAAAATGTCACCATTGGCTAGTGGTTAAACGAATTTGGCTGAAATTTGAATCGTACATTGGCAACATATTGGGCTAATTTCTGAGCAATATTTCATTAAAAATGATTGTTGCACATGTTTGCTGCAGTTGTTTAAACATGATGCTTTTTGACAAAATTCTCAAAATTCAAAATGCTCTGTAGGCTCTGTTCAAAAGGCGCACGCCCAATGAATGAATTTGGCTGAATTTTTGCATGAAGGTTTCTATTATATAGGGAAAACAGTGTACAAAATTTGGACCGGGGACCAGTTGCATTCCTGAGTTGCAGCAGTTTTAAGTTGAACTCAGGAAGAAAAAGTGGTCATTTTCGGAAAAAACTGAAGTTTTTCGATTCGCTAGCCATTCATTTTGCATTTTTATCGCTCTAAACAAAGTATGTTTTAAACCTCCTAAATACGTTGCTGCAATTAGTTTTTTGTTTATTAAGTTTTGGGCTTGATTAAACAACTGAAATGGTCGTAAACTTCAGCATTTTTACATACAGTCAATTGCGAAACTGCTCTGTAGGTGCGCCCAATGAATGAATTTGGCTGAATTTTTGCATGAAGGTTTCTATTATACAGGGAAAACAGTGTACAAAAATTTGGACCGGGGACTAGTTGCATTTTTGAGCCACGGCAGTTTTATTTTGAACTCGGAGGAAAAAGGAGTCTGTTTCAAAAAAAGCTGGTGTTTTTCAAATCGGATAATTTCGTTTGTTTACACTGCCCGAATAATGTTTGTGGTGTGCTACATGAATGCCAATGCAATTGTTGTTGTAATCGTTGTTTATTGGATACCGCTGCTATTGCAGCAATGTGACAAGAAAGAGTAGTGTGTTGAAAACTTCATTTCGTCTTGCTCGCGGCATAAAGTGCTATGTTATTTTAGAAATCATTTCTGAGTTGCAAAAACAATACGGCTGTAGCACGTCAAAGGTTCATCCAAACAAAAAGAAAAATTACACGCTGTTACTGTGCCCAAAAACGCTTTTCAAATACCAAATCCGCCGAATTTCCGCAGGCCCCTCAACTTTCTACTCAAATTCAAAACTGGTTGCACATGAATTATTGAAAAATAACATGGCACTTTATGCTTGAAATTTGTAAAATTTGAAAACTAATTGCAGCACCGTATTTAGGAGGTTGAAAAACATACTGTTACTTTGTTTTGAGCAATAAAAATGCAAAATGAATAGCGAATCGAAAAAACTTCAGTTTTTTTGAAAATGACCACTTTTTTCTTCCTGAGTTCAACTTAAAACTGCTGTAACTCAGGAATGCAACTGGTCCCCGGTCCAAGTTTTTGTACACTGTTTTCCCTGTATAATGGAAACCTTCATGCAAAAATTCAGCCAAATTCATTCATTGGGCGCACCTACAGAGCAGTTTCGAATTTAACTGTATGTAAAAATGCTGAAGGTTACGACCATTTCAGTTGTTTAATCAAGCCCAAAACTTAATAAACAAAAAACTAATTGCAGCAACGTATTTAGGAGGTTTAAAAACATATTGTTATTTTGTTTAGAGCGATAAAAATGCAAAATGAATGACTAGCGAATCGAAAAACTTCAGTTTTTTTTTCGAAAATGACCACTTTTTCTTCCTGAGTTCAACTTAAAACTGCTGCAACTCAGGAATGCAACTGGTCACCGGTCCAAATTTTTGTACACTGTTTTCCCTGTATAATAGAAACCTTCATGCGAAAATTCAGCCAAATTCATTGATTGGGCGCACCTACAGAGCAGTTTCAAATTTCTCAATATGCAAAAATGGTGAGGTTTACGACCATTTCAGCCGTTTAATCATGCTTGAAATTTGTTAAATTTTAAAACTAATTGCAGCAACGTGTTTAGAAGGTTGAAAAACATATTGTTACTTTGTTTAGAGCGATAAAAATGCAAAATGAATGGCTAGCGAATCGAAAAACTTTAGTTTTTTTTCGAAAATGACCACTTTTTCTTCCTGAGTTTAACTTAAAACTGCTGTAACTCAGGAATGCAACTGGTCCCCGGTCCAAATTTTTGTACACTGTTTTCCCTGTATAATAGAACACCTTCATGCAAAAATTCAGCCAAATTCATTGATTGGGCGCACCTACAAAGCATTTTGAATTTTGAGAATTTTGTCAAAAAGCATTATGTTTAAACAGCTGCAGCAAACATGTGCAACAATCATTCTTAATGAAATATGGCTCAGAAGTTAGCCCAATATGTTGCCAATGCACGATTCAAATTTCAGCCAAATTCGTTTAACCACTAGCCAATGGTGACAATTTTCCGAACATGCTTTAAAATTGGGGTCCAAAAATGACCTCCTCCAAAAATAGGGTACCTCATTAAAAAGGCCACAGCGGACGTGTTTTTGGGCCGATTGGGCTGAAAATTCGTTTTTGACCTGCAAAATGAATATACTTATCTGTGTTAAAATTTGAGCCAATTCGGAGACAAGTCAAAAATCTAGACTGTCCACTGTGGGGCGATTTTTCGGCGGAAGGCCTCATATATACAGTGGCGGCCAAAAGTGTTGTAACGCTGCGCGCGTGAGTGCTGTGTATTGCGCGCGTGTTGCATCAGCCGTACAAACGCTATTATTAGAATTTAGGAGCAACGTTAGGTCGAAAAGTGTCCTGTGAACCCAACGTTGCCCATAAATTTTTATAATAGTGTTTGTACAATTGATGCAACACGCGCGCAATACACAGCACACACGCGCGCAGCGTTCCAACACTTTTGGCCGCCACTGTATATATATGTATATATATTAAAATATATCAATATGAATATATCATGCGGATGCGCGAGCGAGCGCCAGCGAGCGGACAGCGCATCACGCATAATATGAGCCGTTATCCCCCTCGCGCGCTTTTTTCAAATTTGCTCGCTGCGTCCAGCGAGCATAGTATAAGCCACAAACTTGGCACTGTGCACACGAAACGAACACCCAAAGTTGTGCTTGGAGCCGCGAAAAAAATTTTATCCGACTACTTTTCATACGCTGTAGACACGAAAAACCTATTCTGAAAACAGTGTTACTTCTTTCCCTTTGTATTTTTTTTTTCAGCTATGTAATCAACATGTGTTCGCCCTTTAAATTTTTGCCTGCGACACTTTCACAAATGAACAAAAATGTTCCCTGGGGTAATTCCATCCGGAGATTTTGAAAATGGGGTTAATTTTTTACCCAGACCCTGTTTTTGGGTAAAAAATTGGGCATTTTTAATTGTTTGGAGGGTTTCACCTGGTTTTAAGTGTTCGCCCTTTCAATTTTTAGCTGGGACACTTTCACAGTTGAACAAAAATGTTTCCTAGGGTAATTTCATCCGTATTTTTTGAAAATTTAGTTTATTTTTTTGCCCGGGCACTTTTTTGAGTTAAAATTGTGCATTTTTGAAAGTTCGTAGCATTTTGACTGAGTATCAGTTTTCACTCTTACAAATTTTGTCTGAGCTACGAAAAATAATAGGAAAAAAATCTAGTCCGTAGTAATTCAATGCGCTGATCACGGATTTTGGGTTAGTTTTCTTACGTGAGCAACTCTAGATGCTGAATCGTGACGATTTCCGGCGAATCGGCCGTGGAAATCGGCGAAATCGGTCCAGAAATGAAAAACAAGAAAACTATGTTTTCCAGTGTAATTCAATGCGCTGATCACGGATTTTGGGTTAGTTTTCTTATGTGAGCAACTCTAGATACCGAATCGTGACGATTTCGGGCGAATCGGCCGTCGAAATTGGCGAAATCGGTCCAGAAACGAAAAACAAGAAAAGGGTGTTTTCCAGAGTAATTCAATGCGCTGATCACGGATTTTGGGTTAGTTTTCTTACGTGAGCAACTCTAGATACCGAATCGTGACGATTTCGGGCGAATCGGCCGTCGAAATTGGCGAAATCGGTCCAGAAACGAAAAACAAGAAAAGGGTGTTTTCCAGGGTAATTCAATGCGCTGATCACGAATTTTGGGTTAGTTTTTTATGCAAGCAACTCTAGATGCTGAATCGTGACCATGTCGGGCGAATCGGCCGTGGAAATCGGCGAAATCGGTCCAGAAACGAAAAACAAGAAAAAAATGTTTTCCAGGGTAATTCAATGCGCTGATCACGGATATTGGGTTAGTTTTCTTACGTGAGCAACTCTAGATGCTGAATCGTGACGATTTCGGGCGAATCGGCCGTGGAAATTGGCAAAATCGGTCCAGAAACGAAAAACAAGAAAAGGGTGTTTTCCATGGTAATTCAATGCGCTGATCACAAATTTTTGATTAGTTTTCTTATGTGAGCAACTCTAGATACTGAATCGTGACGATTTTGGGCGAATCGGTCGTGGAAATTGGCGAAGTCGGTCCGGAAACGAAAAACGAGAAAAAGATGTTTTCCAGGGTAATTCAATGCGGTGATCACGGATTTTGGTTAGTTTTCTTACGTGAGCTACTCTAGATGCTGAACCGTGACGATTTCGGGCGAATCGGCCGTGGAAATTGGCGAAATCGGTCCAGAAACGAAAAATAAGAAAAGGGTGTTTTCCAGGGTAATTCAATGCGCTGATCACGGATTTTGTGTTAGTTTATTCAAGTGAGCAACTCTAGTTACAGAATCGTGACGATTTGGGGCGAATCGGCAGTGGAATTTAGTGAAACCGGTCCAGAAATGAAAAACAAGAAATCGGTGTTTTCCATGGTAATTCATTGCGCCGATCACGGCTTTTTGGGTCAGTTTTCTTATGTGAGCAATTCTAGGTACTGAATCGTGACGATTTTGGTTGAATAGGCCGTAAAAATAGCATAGACGAAATTGGCCTAAAAACGAAAAATGAAAAACCTGAGTTGTCCGGGGTTTAGAAGAATGTGTGACCAACGTATTGTGATTTTGGTCCGACCTTTGGGGCTTATGTAAAAGTCAGAATATTATCTAAAAATGCGGGAGACGCATATAAAAGGAGGAATATGGCCTTGTGTAAGCAGTGAAAGACTTGGCTCGACAACGCTTTTCAAGTCTCTGATGTGGTACACACGGATACAAGTACATAAGAGTCATATTTTTGCGCCGTTTATTTTTTATTTCGGTTGCAAGTGGCAACCCTCGTACATTGTAGACAAATGAAACTTTCACATTTGCTTTTTTCTAGCATTTAGCGACCTTTAAAACCACTAAAATAACGATCAGACTTTAGATCGCTGACACTGGTTTGCACAAAGTGTATCGCAGAGGCATTGGGAACGCAAGGTCTCCTTCTGTGGCAAAGGCAATGACTCACCGGTTTATCCTGTCACAAGAGTTTGGTAAAAAGGGTGAAAATCAACGGAAGACAACACTTTTTGCACTGGTGCTGCTGTATGCACAGCGGTGCGTACGTCAGCAACAACGATAAAGCTACATGCAGCAATGTTTTGCAATCTCTGATGTTTCTGTTTTTTTGCACAGAATTTACAGTATAGCCGATTAAACATGGCAGTTTTTTTCAGGGTGCAAGGAGTGCGCGAATTTTGAATGAAAGAAAAAGAAGTTCAGTAACCAAATTGTATGCCAAATTTGACGCGTTTTTTTAAACTAATGGATTATCCGTATTATTCTGTTCATTCTTTCTCCCTTGCACACATGATTGGAAATTATGTTGGCATTTTTGAAAAAGACAACTCCTAGTCAGCGACTAATCCCGCCTTGATGGACTGCCTCATTTATTCGGCCATGCTGTACAGAATTTCGCACATGATGTGATTTTAGACTAAACTGAAGAGGACAATTGAAAAATATCTAGATACAATGTAACTTCAAAGTTTTTACGCTTTTCAGCAAGCTTTTAAACAACAAACGCGGCGCAAAAATATGACTCTTATGTACTTGTATCCGTGTGTACCACATCAGAGACTTGAAAAGCGTTGTCGAGCCAAGTCTTTCACTGCTTACACAAGGCCATATTCCTCCTTTTATATGCGTCTCCCGCATTTTTAGATAATATATATATATATTCAAACTTATATATTTATATGATACAAAAACGGAATATTTTTATGATACTTGTTTTTTAAGCTCTGCGCTGCCACTCGCTCGTGTGTCGCAGCGGAGTTTATTGGGGAATGGTACACGACTTGTTCACTCTACAGCGGTGACATCATGGTTCGTCCACACCACGATGCTCACCGGCATGTCTCAGTCATGCACCATGACGAAACTAATGAGTGGTGGCACAACTACTGGTACAACTACACTGAATGATATTCTTATTCACGGTCATACACAGTACACATTGAAAACGGTTTCCACACATTTTTGCGAAACACCACATCTTCTGTCGCTACCACTGGCGGCCAAACAAAATTTGTGTTGCAAAGGAAGACGCGGGGCAAAATATGTCTGGAAACGGTTTTAAACATGTAAAGCTTTCAAAGATGACGAATTTGTATGCATTGCAACTGTTGCTGAAGAGCGTTCTTTTTAGTTTTTGCTTTTTTGTTTTTTATTCAGACCTTTCTGAAACCCTGGCTTCCAGTTCCAAGTTCGCTTTCAATGGACAAAAAATCATGTTTTGCACTATTTACTCTCACAGATGCATCGCTCTTGTACTTTTTCTAATTTGCAGTTTATGTTGTTTTCACACGTGTGGGTTTTGTCCAGCAATAAAACGATTGAAATGAAAGCGATGACGAAACTGCCATGACACCGAAAACTGGAACAGACTCATTTACATGACATGAATATGCTTTAGCTGCTATATAACCCACACATGTTGCACACAACTTGCGGATCGACCATAGAAAAAAAGTTGTAGCTTATGATGAGTTCGCCGCAGGACGCAAGACTTTGCGGTGATGCGCGGTCCGCTCGCTGCGCTCGCATCCGCACGATATGTTTCCTTTTGTTTTCTTCAAAGGGTTTTTTACCGGCAATTTTCTTATTTTCAAGTGAACGGGTAGCATTATCGCCACAATGTCGAGAAAAAACTGAAACAAACACGAATTTTCGATTCCAGCAAAACTTCGTAAACAGCGTCATGTTTGTGTCGAAAAAGGTGTGGGCTGTGCAGAGAACTAAATTTCATACGCTTGACGTTTCACGCAGCCTGTATAAGAAGAGAGCGGTCGTTGGTCTATTCAGTCATCATGATACACGTTTAGTCATCATCTTCAGGTTGTTTTTGTGGTGGGCAACTCTCATGAGCGGCTCATAATTGTAAGAACAGTTTTGATGTCCAATAGCTAAAAAATTGGACGGAACAATGGACAAAATAGAACAAATCGACCAACGCAACTTCAAACCAGTAGACACTTCGCATACTAACGAATACACGAGAAAGATTCGGACAAAATGATTCACAGTTTATTCATTCTACCACGGTTGTAAAAAATGAAAGGACAGAACACAGTCAGTCAACTAATATCATTGTACATTTTTGGCATTTTGTTGCTGCGTACTTTGTGTTTTTCGATGGGCGATAGAGTTTCGTCACAAATGCTGTTGACGTTTCACAGGTCGTATGTGAACGCATCAGGACGATTGTCCGCATAAGTTGATTGTTGCTGTATTTTTGACGTGGTGAATTGAGCAATTCAAGTCACTGCTGAAGACCAACGTGACTAAAACTTCTGTCTGAAGCTGGTCACTCATGTTTCCTGGAATTCAATTCAGTTCAGTTCTATTCTGCACTGAACTGCACACGGCTGAATTCTGCGAAACAAGTGACAGGTTTAAACGGACAACCTACAATATAAAAAAATAACAAACCAACCAACTACCTGGGAATGGAGCGAAACAACAATATGTGTATGGGGTTGTTGGAATGCTCTTTTTTTGAACAAACAGCACTCGGTTTCTTTGCACAGGTACCAAAACACACACGCACACCCACACGCTATTTCAGCAGCACGCGCAACAGCGATATACGTGCCTGTGTGTTTGATTGTGGCTGTTTGTAACGTTAGTGCGTTTGTATTGTTGCATGCTGCAGCTGCACTGTCTCTGGACTAGGACTCTGCTTTGTTCGAGTTTGTCTTGTTTTGTTACTGCGTTCTTTTGTGATTGTGGAAACTATTCGTCAGAATCTGCTGATGTTTCACATGCCGTATATGTCAGCAATGCAGTAATTGTTGTTCTGAACTGTTCTTAGTAGTTTCTTTATTTTTGATGTTGTGAATTGGAGAATTCACAATTCACTGCAGCAGTGGGCATTGAAGTGACCCAAGTGCTTGTCTGAAGCTGGTTAGTCAGCTTGTATTCAGACTGGGATTTCATTGATCCAGTTTTCTCTACTTTCTTGCGATGATCTTGCTGTTTTCGCCGAACGAGGTAATGTTGAATGATGTGTGTAAAAAAACAGCTGAAAAATCGGAGTGAAAAACTAACCAACCGCCTGAATATGGCGAAACAAAAATATGAATATGTCGATGGAGTGGTCTGTTTCTGAACACACTGCACTCGGTTTCTTTACACAGGTACCAGCAAACACACACACCTACACGCTATTTCAGCAGCGATAGGTATGTGTGCCTGTGTGTTTGGTTGTGCCTGTTTGTAACATTAGTGCGTTAGTATTGTTGCATGCTGCACTGTCTTCGGACTGGGTCTCTACCTCGTTCGAGTCTTTGTTTTGTTTTGTTACTGCGTTTTTTATCTGGCAAGTTTTTATTTTTATTTAGATTGACAACTATTCGTCAGAATCTGCTGATGTTTTACACGCCGTATATGTCAGCACTGCATTAGTTGTTTTTCTCAGTGTTCCATAGTACTTTCTTTATTTTTGATGTTGTGAATTGAAGAATTCACAATTCACTGCAGCTGTCTACATTGCAGTGGCCAAAGTCATTGTCTGAAGCTGGTTAGTCACCTAGTACTTGTCAGACTGGAATTTCATTCATTCAATTTTCTCATTTTCTTACGATTACTTTCGATTACTCTGTTTCGCGCCCAAACGTTGTCGGAATATAAATAAAAAAAAACTTAGTGTACACATAAGAACGACAAGATAAGATAACATAAGAACAGATGAGAACAGACAAAAAATAGGAACGATAGTGTACACATTTTGTGCATTGACGGTAAATTTTCTTCTGTACCGCTGATGTTTCACGTACCATATATGTGAACGCATCATGTACTATCGACTAACAGTATTGAAAACAACAGTGATAAAAGAACATTCCACTTTTTGGATGCGGTCGATCGAGTGCTCCTCATTCAATTCACTTCCGCAGATTGAACAGAATGACAGAACATATTGAAGTACTTGCGTGACACTATTGAGTCAGACTGTCTTCAGAAATGCAACTTTCATCTCCAGTTTTTTTTTATATTTTCTCACTGCGTACTTTGTGCCTTCGTACTCCTGCTGATGTTTCACGTTCCCTATATCACTGATGCATTGTCGTGTGATTGGCATCATAAGTTGTTATTTGCTGTATTTTTGATGCGGTGAATTGAGTAATTCAATTCACGTCAGCAGAACACGTTGAAGTGACCAAAGTCCTTTAATAAAGCTGGTGAATCGGACTGTCTTCAAACTGGAAGTTCATTGCTCCAGTTTTCTCCATGTTCTCCCTGCGTAATTTGTGCTTTCGATTAGAGATAAATTTTCGTCGGTACTGTTCATGTTTCACATGTTCTTACAAGATTTTTTGTTACATTTTTGTTATCTTGTCTGAGCGTTTTTTGTGATTGTGGCAACTATTCAACAGAATCTGCTGATGTTTCACATGCCATATATGTCAGCAATGCATTAGTTGTTGTTCCGAATCGTTCTTAGTTGTTTCTTTATTTTTGATGTTGTGAATTGAAGAATTCACAGTTCACTGCAGCAGTAGGCATTGAATTGACCCAAGTCCTTGTCTGAAGCTGGTTTGACAGCTTGTACAGTATGGCCGAATAAATAAGGCAGCCCGTCAAGGCGGGATCAGTCGCAGACTAGGAGTTGTCTTTTTCAAAAATGCCAACATAACTCCTAATCATGTGTTCAAGGGAGCAAGACTGAACATAATAACACGAAGAATCCGTTCGTCTAAAAAAACACGTCAATTTTGGCACACATGTTGGTTTCTGAACGTCTATTTTCGTTCATTCAAATTTCGCGCTCCTTGCACCCTGAAAAAAGCTGCCATGTTTACTCGGTCATTCCGTATTTACACTGGGATTTCATTGAGCCAGTTTTCTCCACTTTCTTGCGATGATCTTACTGTTTTCGGCGAAGGAGGTAATGTTGAATGATGTGTGTAAAAAACAGCTGAAAAAGAAGGAGTGCGCTGTTTCGCGCCCCAACGTTGTCCGAATATAAATAAAAACTTGATTGTCTCAAGACGTTCAATAAAAACAGTAGTATACACATTTTGTGCGGTCGATTAACAATAAACTTTCTTCAGCACCGCTGATGTTTCACGTGCCGTATATGTGTGCACATTATGGCACGATCGACGAACATTTTACGAACATCGTACAACAATAGTGATAATTGAACATTCCACTTTTTGGATGCGGTCGATTGAGTGCTCCTCATTCAATTCACTGCCGCAAATTGAACAGAATGACAGAACATATTGAAGTACTTGTCTGAAACTATTGAGTCAGACTGTCTTCAGAAATGCAACTTTCATCTCCAGTTTTTTTTTGTATTTTCTCACTGCGTACTTTGTGCCTTCGTACAACTGTTGATGTTTCACGTTCCCTATATCACTGATGCATTGTCGTGTGATTGGCATCATAAGTTGTTTATTTGCATCATTAGGCATAATCATTTGCTGTATTTTTGATGTGGTGAATTGAGTAATTCAGTTCACTGCAACAGAACACATTGAAATGACCGAAGTCCTGCTGAAAAGCTAGTGAATCAGACTGTCTTTAGACTGGAACTTCATTGCTCCATCTTTCTTGATGTTCTCACTGCGTAATTTGTGCTTTCGATTAGAGATAAACTTGTTAATACCGCTGATATTTCGCGTTCCCTATATCAATCACGCATTAAGGTGCGATTTGTTATTACGTAGCTCCTACACAGCGTCACTGCCTTTCCCTATGGGGATGAACAACAACAGTTGTTATTTGCTTTTTTTTGATGCGGGGAATTGAGTAATTCAACTCACTGCAGCAGAACACTTTGAAATGACCAAAGTCTTATTGAAGCTGGTGAGCCGGACTGTCTTGGGACTTCATTGCTCCAGTTTTCTCCATGTTCTCACTACATATTTTGTGCTTTCGATACAGATAAATTTTCGTCGGTACTGTTGATGTTTCACATGCCGTATATGGCAGCGTATAAGCACCAGTTTGACTATGTTCTTACAGGATTTATTTTGTTACTTTTTTGTTGCGGTGAATTCGCCGAATTCACTGTTGAGCTTCAAATGAAAATGACTAATGCTTGAAGAAAACTTTTCCGAACTACTAAACGCTTCGCGCGTTCCTTGCACCCTGCAAAAAGCTGCCATTTTTTATCGGGCATACCGTAGCTTGCGCACCGCAACGAGCTTTAATTAAATTGAATTTTTTTGTTGTGGTTCATTTTGTCATTTCGCTCCAGATTCGTGTGAACTCATGGGGTGCCTTGGTGGCGAGCCCACTAGCGCGAGCCGGGGTCCCCTTTTCTACAGTGCATCTGGCTAATAAGTATGTACAACTAGCTGATTGGTTGGTTGCACACGCGTGCGGTTGATGCAAGCAGGCAAACTCCGCCTCCACATCAGTGTCTGCACATAATGCATGCGTCAACTGCACTGCAACCGGCCAATCAGCTAGTTGTATATATTATCCAGATGGACTGTAGCCCGCAAGCAGGTGTAGGCAGCCGGTGTCATGCCATATTTTGACCCCCGGTCATTCTATGGCAACTTGTCGCTGCCACGGAATGACCTACCTTGCCATATTTTGACCCGCAACAAACAACATATCAAATGAACAATCATTGGCATTTCAGTGTAGGCTGGTACTGCGCCCAGCCCACAACTCAAATTTCTTTGCGGGCTCGCCACACCCATGGTACCCCACCCAACCCCACGGGTTCGCGCGTGTCTGTTTCGTCCACTTCGGTGCAAATCTCCATTTGAAATGGTTATTTTGTGCGCAAGTCAATCGGCCAATCGAACTTGATGAAAACGTTTTTTTGTCATTGCGGGCCATTTTTAGCTCAAAAATGGCGTTTAAAAAACGTCTCTGTAAATCCAGAGAACTGGTACGCGGACGGAAAACTGATGCTTGATAGAAATATACGTTTCATCTATACTGTCCCAGTGAAACATCAGCCAAATCGATTTGGAGACGATTGCTTGGTTTTTTTAGTTTTGCATGTAACATCAGTATGATGTTTCACGGATCGTGGAGCTCGCCATCTTATAAGTACGCAAACGTTTCACGCTATGGGAAAAAACGCACAGCTGAAGCGAAAAACACCGAAATACTACGGCGCCGCAAGTTTGAATTGCCGCGTAATCCATGAAACGTTTTTCTACCCCTGCGTGTAAACGCATTGAGTCTGAGACTTGGAATCAAAAAAGGATAATATGGGTACCCTTGTCGTTGCACACCGCATCGACATCACCAATTGATGGTTGATGTTTCATGCTCCCTATGTATGCTTCAGAAATTCAGCTGTACAGTTAGTAAAATCAATCAATCAAATTTTTTATTTTTTTTGAAGTGAGCAACTCTTTGAGCAGCTCATAGTCGCAGCCCATGGAACATTTTTGATTTGACGATTTTCCACGGTCGATGCGCAAGTTCTGTGCAACATGTGTAGGTTATATAGCAGCCAATCTATTATCATTTTTTTAGGTTCTGCGACTGTATGTGTGCGCAGACGTAGAAAGGAAACTAGTTTCAATATTTATGTGGCAATTCAAAATCGCCTAAAGCGGCATTTATGAAGCAGTATTTATTAACGTGCGTTCATTTGCGTCCCGTTATTTCCGGCCCACGCGTTTCCGGCCCACCATTTCCGGCCCACTCATTACCGGCCCATCCATTCCCGGCCCACCCATTACCGGCCCCGTTCATCTGCGATTTCCGGCCCACTCATTTCCGGCCCACCCATTACCGGCCCAGCCCAATAATTCGCTTCCAGTGACTTCAACCGCCACCCACCGCTATATTTCATTAAGAAACTCACTCAGTTTTGCAGGCGGTAACACTTTGAATTGGGGTTCGCATTTTTTTTCTTTTTAATCGGATTTTTTCAATTATTTTCTTGATCAATTAAAAAGGCAAATTTTATTCATCAAAACTACTTTCTTCTGAAAATGGGTTGAAGAAGGCACTTCCCAAAAAACTTGCATATTTTTGGCCCAGAATTTTGTGTGAACTTTGTTATTGACAGATTTTTTTGACAATTTTTATTTTCAGGCGAAAGATCGACGAGCAGATACTGGCATACAAGCATACGGAACAAAGCAATAAATAAAAACACATCTGCTGTTTCATTGACGAAATTCAAACTGAAACTTTTTTCCAATGTCATGAACAAATCGGAGCGAAACGAAAACAAAAACTGAAATAAACAATTTATGTATTTTTGTTGAAAGCATGTCGGTAAGCAGGCAGTACTGTTTAGAGTGCGGTTTTAGTTCATTTTCGTTGTCCGTGGCGAAAAACAGCGAAGGAAGAACTGATTATTGGGGCGGGCCGGTAATGGGCGGGCCGGAAATTAGTGGGCCGGAAATCTCGGGCCGGTAACGGGTGGGACGGTAATGGGTGGGCCGGTAATGGGTGGGCCGGAGATGTCGGGACGCTAATGCGTGGGCCGGAAATGCGTGGGCCGGAGTTGACGTGTCACCATAGCTGTGTTAAAAAAATATAGCTACGCGGCCACTAAATACGATCACGAGACTCGGATCACTTTGCCAATTTTGAATGAAACTGTTTACCCATCCATGCGCGCATTGAATCTCGGGACCAAAATATAAGATCATGTAAATGAGTCTGATCCGGTTTTTCGATGTCATGGCAGTTTCTTCGTCATAGCTCTCGCCCGTTTTTTATAACAGTTTTATCATTGCTGGACAAAATTCACACGTGTGAAAACAACACAAACTGCAAATTAGATAGAAGTATAAAAGTGTGATGCATCTGGTATATGTGAGTAAATGGTGCAAAACATCATTTTTTTCATTGTAACCGAACTTGGAACTACAACTCAGGGTTCCAGAAAGGCCTGAGTAAAAAGCAAAAACTAAAAAGAACGCTTTTCAGCAACAGTTGCAATGTATACAAAGTCGTCAGCTTTGAAAGATACACATGTTTACAATTATAATTGGTTCAATTAAACCGTTTCCAAACATTTTTGCTAAACGCTCCGTGTTCTTTTGTAAAACAAATTTGATTTGGCAGCCAGTGGTAGCCACAGAAGACGGATTGTTTTGCAAAAATGTTTGGTGAATAAGAAAATAATTCATATTTTTGGTTAACCAAATGCCAAACCATGTTTCAATTTTTTGGCTTTAAAAAACATAAGACAACCACTCCGTAAACCTAATGCCAAATCCGAATCATTCACAAAAACCCGAACAAAAAAGTCTTATTGCAACGTAAACTTTTACAATCGCGACAAAACAAAACAAAACAAACAATGTAGAAGTTTTTCTCAAACACAATAAATTCGCCGAAATCCATGTCCAGTATCATGATAAGCTAGTGTTTTTTAACCGGGCCTGGTTTCGAACCTTTCAGGTTTTTTAGCTTGAAGAGGTGTGCTTTTCTTTGTATTTTACAAGTGCCAGTTACGAAACAAACAAAAATTACTGTAAAAACGGTAATTGAATTTTTACAGTGCATCCCATTTCTGGGTCAATTTCAACAAAATCGCCACATCTGATACGCCTGTGTAGCTGTAGGCTTTCTCAAAGAACGCCGTCGGCTGCTCCCGTT
This sequence comes from Theristus sp. LFF4_11, assembly GCA_030248135.1. Classification (NCBI taxonomy): domain Eukaryota; kingdom Metazoa; phylum Nematoda; class Chromadorea; order Monhysterida; family Xyalidae; genus Theristus; species Theristus sp. LFF4_11. The sequence goes on from JASANC010001886.1 coordinate 147,455, forward strand.
GCTTGTCTCTCAGTTCGGCCAATTGCGCGCCGTCAAATTCCTTCAAATGCACATTGTTAGTCATTATAATTGTTGTCGTTTGGCACCTATATTCTGATTCTCAGGTTCTATGCAAGAACATTGGGTGTCTATAACTAAAACTACAGTATGTTTGCTTGAACCTGTGCCTGTCACTTTTTTCGGAGAATACAGCGCTCGAGATTGAAGAAACAACAGGATGGGAGTGGCACGATAGCAGAATTAGATTTGATTTTAACCAAGCCAGATAGATTCGTTCTTCTTAAATTCAAAGTTTTGCATGTTCTGCATTCTGCGTAACAGTGACAGGCACACTTTCTGTGTAAAGTTCACAAAAATAACCCGAACCTTCAATTTGCCGCCGATGTGACCGAGATCATTGTTGACCAGCCACTTTTGCACGTCCTCGTTCGACCATTCCGCCAATGGCCGGCCACCGCCGGCTGGCTTGCGAGTCGCTGAGTGCGTTGGCGAGCCTGAAGCGAGTTTAGGACAGCTGTCGTGACGATTTTGACTTGGCACAGGTAAAAGCACTTCTCGCCACGGGTAAATCTGTCACCCGTTATTGCTACCACTTTTGCTTACAGTCATAGTCGGAAAGATAAAACACTGCTCGGTTAAAACACAGTAATCTTTGGCCGTCACATGCGTGCCAGTGTGTTTGTTCTTTCCTTTCTTTTATTGTGTTATAACAGAGTGCCCAATCTTCAGGCCAGGACTTTTACCTCCGACGGCGCCCGGCACCGCACCGGCCGCCATTTTGCCCTTTTCGCCCAATTGTTTCACAATCTCGTCGATCTTGGCGTCCACCTGATCAGCGTCGAAAACTTCCACCCAAAACTTCGTGCCGAGTATCATGCTCAGCCACCCTGTAGCGTTGTAGGCCTCCGTGCGCACCGGCACAATTGTCTTCTGCAGTTTGAACGCTTGTTCCGCTTCTGAAACGAGTATAATGCGAATAATGGAGTGGGCGAAGAGGCGAGTGCTGCTGGATGGTCGAGTGGTCTGAGGCGCATACAGACGTTGGGTTCGAAACCCGGAACAGGCAAATCGTGACGCGCAGCTTGTCACGTTTCTTCATGCGTGATTACGTTCGATAGTTAGCAATGGACGGTAATGGTATTAGGCCGCACAGTCAAAACTGAATGCCGCAAAAATTCAAATGCACAAATTTCACGTGTTTTACAGTTTCACTGTATTATCTTTTATTTTGGTTTCGATGGTCAATGCGTGTGCACACGAAGGTGGGAAAATGTTTCACGGAATTCAAAATTAGGTTACAGTAAACACTTCGCCGTGTGCTGACGTTTTTCGGTTGTGGGGTTTTCCTTAGGGCGTGAAACTTTTGTACCTCCGGCCTTTTTGAAACAACAGTACACGATATTAAAATGAGTGCTCTGCCGCTAACCTATTCTACAGTTGTCACTCTGGTAATAACGCTCCGAGAAGCACAGCAACACAACCGCTGCGTTGTTGATTGCATGGAACATTGCCTCCAGTGTTGAGCCTTCTGCAACAACAAAAAAAAACAGAAAAGTTAAAGACTAAAAATAAACTTCTTGAGAATCATCACAGAAAAACTCACGCATTTGTTCGATGTCGAGCCAAGTTTTGTACCCGCGAGCCCGCAAAGCAGAATGGATTTTGTGGACGATCTGAAAAAATGATTTAGCCTACTCATTTAGCCTCAGTTTAAGACAAAACTACGTTTAAAAGCGCTCGCTATTCAATCCTGGTTCTTTTACATGGACCAATATCAAGACTCACTCATCTTGCGTGAAATTCATGCGATTTCCTGAAGTTTTTCATTTCATTTACTGAGAAAAACAAGCGCACCCAAACATTCAACATTTTGCTGTTTGGTCACCACCAGACCAGTAGACCAAAAAGAGTGTAAAATAAAATAGCTCAACAACTACACGTATTGGCCACCTCTTGTTTGCTGTGACCGTCATTTTTCTCAGTGTTTGTTGCGAGCTCAAATCTCGAAACTAATTTCCTGTCGACGACTGCAAAAAAAACGCATTGGATATACCGTCGCAGAAGCAAACGAGATATGATTGTTTACACGTTTATGCATGTGATCATAGCTGATCATGACGTGCGGCTGATTATCATCGTGCTTCTTCTTCGTCTTCGGACTGTTGCTGTCGCCGCCGGTGGCGTATTCTTGCGATTTTGACGTGATGTCCTTCTCCTGGTTCTGCTCGATCAGTTTACCGTCCAAATTGAACAGCGTACTGCTCGCTGCCTTTGAAATCTCACTGACTGCGTGCAGTGTCAGTGGTGTTAGCACTGAAAAATCAGAAAGAAAGTTTTTTTAATCATTGGAGAGTGCGCGAGGTTCGTGTGTGATAAGCAATGGTTTTTTTCTTGTTCCCGCGATGAACTAATCAACCAATCACTGAGCTATTTGCTCAAATTTTGTCAGTTTTTGCCGTGTCAGCTGTCACCATTCATTCTCGCTTCTGTAACATTGATAAAATGAAAAAGAAATGAAATTACACCACTCAAATACCGGCAATATAATTCGGGTGTTTTTCTTTCAGTCTCGCCTTTCCCTCCGGCACGAACGTCAGTGTGAACAAACCCTGAAAATTTTCGAATTCTTTCGAATATTCAGATTGGTTGAATGTGGACCAAACACCACTAATGTATGAATCAAGGCGCAAAGCATTCAGCCGAACTATTTCACTCGCTATTGTTCCACTTACATGGGAAATCATCATTATTGTTTTTTTCTGATGGATTTACAAGAGAAAGTTCTTGAATGGAACATGAAATTTGTGACACCCGACTGGCGCAAAAAAAATGTTCGAAACATGTAATGGAATGGCCGCGTGCCTGAATGGCGTGCAGCAGCTCCTCCTGGTCGGCCGGCTTTGCGACCACCTTCATGTACAGATCGACGGCGCCGCATTTGACCATGCGTCTCTTGTTCGCGTCGTGCTTGGCGAGCGAGTTTAGAGCCTCGACCAGTTCGGCCACACAGAAACCGTCCTCAGATCTACGGAAACAAGTGATGCAGCTGACGCCGTTTGATTGCGAAATATTGAAGCAACACAGCTCCGATACTGAAAGATTCAGATGCTGTAAGGCTAAAAAATGGCTTCCGAACAGGTGTCCGCCTGGGTGTCGCGCGTGATGTCCCGGAACTGAAAGTGGCAACACAACGCTCGGCATTTTGGGTCACTTTTTGCTTGGTTTTTCGGTACACGGAAAAGGACACCGGACACCTGTTAGGAGTCGAACACAATCTTTTTCATACCGCGTGACATGAAATTCATCTGTATGAATCCGCTTTACTCAGAAAACTAGGGTAACAACTAAAAGTTTACTCAACAAACTGTTGCAAAACTAAAATCTCTCAACAGTGCCGTTGCATTCTCTCACCTTCTCGTCTCGCAGTCCATGGCAGTGGTCAGCTTGTGCTCGACCAGATCCAGGACGATGTCCGAGTGCTCGCCGTCGATCAGCTGCATCTCCTCCTCCTCGATGCTGTACGCCAAGATCATCATCGCGAGCACACGGATCAGCGGAATGTCGCACTGAATGTAGCGTTTCATCGTCATGATCAGACCGTCCGCGCGGAGGCGACGTTTGGAGGGGATACGATGGCGACGCAGGCAGTTGTGCAGGATGCCTGCAGGCGCAAAATGGAGTTTTTCTTGGATTTGTTGAGTTGATACAAACGGACGCAGGCTTGGTGTGACACGACCGTGTAGTTTGTGCAACGCGTGTTTTCTTTGTGAAACAGACAAGCTGCTAACGTCTGGTGTGTCACTCACGTCCATGTGGCTGTGCTCTTTGTTTCCGCAGGACGCGATGTTGGGTTGAAATTTTACTGTCAATGGTATCACTCATGGCATGGTGTATGGTATTAATCATGGTATCAAGTGTGTGTGTGTGGACTGAAAGTGCACGATCGCCAGAGAACACACATTATTAGCGTTTTGCAAAATTTTAGAAAAAAAACTTTATTTATAATTATAAAAAAACGTTTTAAAAAATTTATAACCCACCGACTGCCGCCATTGCCGCCTCCATGTGTGGCTCCTCGTTTGCGTGTGACTGTGAGAATGTCTGCAAAAAAAACAAATCATCCCGATGTTTTTCATGAAAACAACGCTTTCAAACCAATTGAAATCTTAGAATTCTCAGGTCCCAGAAGCCAAGTCATCAACTTATCGGAGTTCTTCTTGCGTTTCGCGAAATACTGTAAAATGACTGATCGAATGAATCAATGGAGGAAAGTGAAGCCAAAACCGTAAAAACGAAAATTCTCAGCCACACGCAGAAGAAAAATTGCATCCTCTGCACTGCAAGTCCGTTTCAGCCGCTTTTTTAAAGATGCCGTGCAGGATAGACTGCAGGATGCAGTGCAGGAAGCAGTGCAGAGTGCAATTTCTGTGCAGGGCGCAGACACCAACCGTTGGATTCATGTCCTTCCTTGCCAAATGACTGAGCACAGTCTCGAGCCAACCGTGCTCCTCCAACCGCGCACAGAACGTGGCACTGCAGTCAGACGCGTTCCAAAAGAAGTTCCACATTTGCTTGTAGCATTGGTGGTGATAACTGTCCGTGTCCCAATCGTCGCCCGCGTCGACACCCTAAAAAAATAATGCGACGAAAAGTCTAAAATTGTTTTTTTTATTTACGTGTGAGGTTTTGTACAAGGTGACACTCTCGGTAAACAACCAAATTAGAGAACACACAAAATAACGAAACCACAAACTTCGAATTGTTTCTTATTTGGCCTGCCCTACAAGCCAGAACTTTCGCAAGAAGAGACAGAAACAGAGAAGTATGGCCTATTTTTTTAAACGTGTCCCACTGAAATGACGTCATGTGCCACAAAACATGCGCTTGTCGTTCACAGCAAACCAGACTATCCGTTTAGCCGATTTCTTCCCGTAAACAAATGGTGAATGTCGAATCAGTCACACCAAATTGAAATTTTAGTGCCTGTACTTTGACAAACGGGCGTTTTTAAATAAAATGACCTCACGTTAGTCCGGACACGTTTGAATAAATCCACAATACATACTATAGATGGTATACTATTGGTCGATTATTCATTAGTTGACGAATGAATAATGGAGTTTTTAAATTATTTGAATAATACTATTTTGAATAATGAGTAATGGGCCCATTATTCAAATAGTACTATTAATGACGAATGAATAATGCAAACATAGATTGGACTTGTTTAAAACAAGTTGCACAAGTTGCAAAAGTTGTGTGCTCAGAACACACCTTGATTGACCACACCAACCTCGCATTTTGTGATACCTCATGAGCATTGAAAAGTGACAAAAAACATGTACACTGACATGAAGGTACTGAAATCTGATTGTAAATTTCCACAGGTGGTGCACCAAAACAACCTTCTGAAACTAAAAATGAACTCGTGGTTGATTTGTTTTGTTTGTTTATGCAGTAAGTCAAAATTGTATCATGTTTTTTCTGCATTTCAACCATGGAACACCAGAAACCTGCCTATTGCACTGCTTGTTTTATACATTATTCGCAAATTTGTAATAGCTGTGCAAAATTCAACACATTTTTTGAAATCCTGAGTGCATTTTAGTTTGGAAAAGTGAAAGAATCGTTCAATTTGGTTTTATATAACTAGAGATACAGCCATTTTTGTCCAGAAAATCGAAAAATCAACAAACACAAAATGAAAGGGAATCATGCGAGGGGGTTGTTTTGTATGTGGCATACACACATACGTATGTGAGCAATTATGCACCCCTCACGCGTAAGTCACAAGAGACAGTGTTATGTTTCTCTCTGTTGTTGTTGTGTTTATCTGCGTGCACACACGACAAGCAACGGTTAAATGGCTATATCTTCTGCACCGTTTATCCGTTTGAACTGAAATTTGGATATGTTATACCTGTACACCTAACAACTGTCGCCAATTAGTTTTATCCTGAACTGATTAGGAAAGCAGACGTTAGGGCCTTTGGTTATAATTAAACGTTTTGTTTACTTTTATCAGTGTTGATTTGTTTAAAATGGTGATTTGCACTTGATCCTCTCCGCCATTGATGATTTGGACCTAATTCGATAACTAAAACATCAATGTGTTAGGGTAAAACTAAAGGGTGGCAGGTAAAAGTCAATGAACAATCGTTCATTATTCATTAATCATTTACTATCGGCAAATTATTCATGTGAATAATGTATAATTTGAAAAATTACGTGAATAATACTATTTGAATAATATATTACTCATTCGTCATTCATTATTCAAACTCAATGTTTGACGAATGAATTATTCATACCATCTATAATACATACATGGCAAGTGAAGACAAACCAGAATATCAACAGCCGCGATTTGCGGCCAAAGTTTCGCGGCCATTTCCAGATACGAAACATCGAGCGCATGCTCCACCCAAGCGGCTCGCTCCTCTGTGCTTCTTTCTGCAAAATAATATTGACAGAAGATCAGACATAACACTGTAATGTACCGTGGTCACTATTGCAAATGTACCAGTAGCTTTTATTTCACATGACTCTGCCTGCACCCATTTCAATGTGTATTTCTTGACCCAACACACCAAACACCCTGCACTGAATAATGGCAGCCACTGTGTTTGTTTGTACATCACCACAAGACAGAGACAAGAACAGTAGTCGAAATGACAAAGAGACAAAACGAAAATGTCGCAAAAAAGACACCCCGCCAACCGTCGTCGGTGCTGGCGAAGTTGTTGAACAACGCCAGTCCATTGACGGCCGCCTGACAGTCAACTGACGTCAGCTGGTTCAGCGCTTTCACGACGCGACGCGCGACTCGGCGGGCCTCGGAGAGTTCGGTGATGTCGCACTGGAATAAGCAAAAAAATACAGTAGCAGCGACGGCGGTTGTTGAAAACTACAGTCGATCCCAATAACATATCCAACTAGCTGATTGGTTGACGCATGATTTGCTGTGGAGGCGGAGCTTGGTTTGCATAGAATCCATGCATGACCATCAACCAATCAGCTAGTTGGATATGTTAGAAAAGTAATGATGCGCAAAACTGTTATGTGTAATAGTTTTGTTGAGTTTCACCGTTTGAAATGAATAAAGGATTCAAACAAAAGTTACGCAGTAAATTCAGCTCCATGTAAACCGTCAAAATTTTCCGTTGCAATTTTCAACTTCAAAACAGATCCAATCACCGCTGTCAAGAAAACCTCCCAAGCGCACTGACCCCCTCCAGCAGCTCCTCCGGATCCAGCGTGCCATCGGCTTGCTCGGCCGCCTCCTCCGCCTCATCGCTGTCGCGCCTCGGTTTGCCCTTCTGTCGGACGTTCTTCGTCGTCTCACGGAACTGCAGCTTCTGCTGCAGGCGATTCATGAAGCCGCCACTGTTTTCTCGTTGCTTTTTATTATCGTGTTTTGCATTCTGATTGTTTCGCGGTCTCTGGTCGCTCGAAGGACGTACTTGAATGGTGCGCGAGTTCGTGAGCGAGTTTGCGGACGAGTTCTTCGTGAGCGTCGACCTTTTCTCGGCTGGATAAGTCGCCTCGTTGATGCTGCTTGCGTTGCCCATTTTTTTATTTTGTTGGGGCGAATTTAATTGGGCTAAAAATTGTAGGCCCAGGTTTTTACACTGAATACGTAAAAAAAGCTTTGGTTAAACTTGTCTGAGGTTTACGCTCGGCAACAACTGTGCAGTTTACGCTATGTTAGCTTTGAAAGAAGTCTGGGCTCAACCGCCTTTGCACTGTTTTACGTTTGCTTCGTTGATTCTACTGGCGTTGCCCATTTTAAAATTTTTACCCGTTGCCCACCGATGTTAAAAGGTGAATTCAGGCCTTAGGTTTTAAAGACAAATCTTGGCTGTTAGGCTCAGAATCGGGTTTACATGTGTATTATACAGTAGGTAAGATTTTATGCTCAAGGCTTAAAAATAGGGTTGAATTTGTTGCTGGCCTTTCCCATTAGGAGAGCATGACGGTCGCGATGAAAAACATGGTCTGCCTTCTTGGCTGGCTGATGTTTTACCCAGACTATAAGGCAAAGGCACCGCGGTATCTGAAAAAAATCTCAAACAGCGAACTTCATGTAATCTATTCTCGATTTTTTTGCTTTATGGCCATTTGCATTACCCGGCAAAATTGCTTTTTGATGTTTTGTTGCCTGGTGGTCTACCAATGTCGCCGAAAACTCCGCATGTGAAGCATGGGGGAAATCAAATCAAATCACATATAAGTCACGGTAACAATATCAATCCTAACCGTAGTCCTTTCAATGAATTGACCGAAATTAGAGAAACACACATGGTTGCAGATATGGCAGTGGATAAGTCAAGTATCACATTAGTTCCATCAATATAATGCACGCTGTCACAGCCGGTGATATCAGGTATAAAACATCAGAGGCATCCCAATTTCAAACTGTATGGTATCCCGGGGTAACCCGCAGAAATTAATTCGATACGCTTAATGGAAAGCGAAGCCAGCCTGGACCAATAGAATCGTCAATAGTGAAACAACTCAATGCGCTTTACGGCGAGCCCTTTTTACACCGTACACCAAACACCGCGTGGCCTTCATTACAATTTTTAAAAGTTTGGAATGGATTTTGGCCTGAATGAATTTTGGCAAGGAATCGTGGGACGCGCGGCAGCGCAGTCCCACAATATTATTTCAGAAAGCTCATTGCGAATATTTTGAAATTTCAATCGACCATGACATTCATGATAAATGACTAAACCAAGAAATGCTATTTGCTGTGCTAAGGTGGCCCGATACCCTATCCATCCAAACCAAAAAATTAAACATCGGTTGCTTCTGTGATTTTACAGAACAAAAAAACCGAAAAAAAATTCAGGTTGTTGTTGTTGTTGTTGTCGACCGTTTCGGTGTCCACACAAAATCTAAAGTTGTGTTCAAATTCGAATTCCAAATTGTACGGTATCCTATGTAATCGACCATGCTGCGTCTGATAGGCTAGGTGCCGAATTGTGAAAAAACTGTTTTTACCCGTACCGGGTATAAAAAGAGTGCCCGTTAAGGGGTTTCCTGGTAAAAATCGTTGTTCTAATTTCATATTCCACGGTATTCATGTAATTGACCATGCTGCGTCTGATAGGCTAAATGCTGAATTGTGAAACATTGTTTTTTACCTGTGCCGGGGTTGAAAAGGGTACTGTTTTTACCCGTGCCTGGTATAAAAAGGGTCCCCGGAAGGGTTTCCTCCTAAAAAACGTTGTTCTGATTTCAAATTCCACGGTATCCATGTAATCGACTATGCTGCGTCTGATAGGCTATAGTTTAGGTGCCAAATAGCAAAAAGCTGATATTTACCCGTGCCTGGGTTGAAAAGGGTCCCCGTAAAGGGTTTCCTCCTAAAAAACGTTGTTCTGATATCAAATTCCACAGTATCCATGTAATAGACTATGCTGCGTCTGATAGGCTATAGTTTAGGTGCCAAATAGCGAAAAGCTGATATTAACCCGTGCCTGGGTTGAAAAGGGTCCCCGTAAAGGGTTTTCTCCTAAAAACGTTGTTCTGATTTCAAATTCCACGGTATCCATGTAATCGACTATGCTGCGTCTGATAGGCTATAGTTTAGGTGCCAAATAGCAGAAAGCTGATATTAACCCGTGCCTGGGTTGAAAAGGGTCCCCGTAAAGGGTTTCCTCCTAAAAAACGTTGTTCTGATTTCAAATTTTACAGTATCCATGTAATAGACTATGCTGCGTCTGATAGGCTATAGTTTAGGTGCCAAATAGCAGAAAGCTGATATTAACCCGTGCCTGGGTTGAAAAGGGTCCCCGTAAAGGGTTTCCTCCTAAAAAACGTTGTTCTGATTTTAAATTCCACGGTATCCATGTAATCGACTATGCTGCGTCTGATAGGCTATAGTTTAGGTGCCAAATAACAAAAAGCGAATATTAACCCGTGCCTGGGTTGACAAGGGTCCCCGTGAAAGGCTTCCTCCTAAAAAACGTTGTTCTGATTGCAAAATAGCGAAAAACTGGTGAAAACTGACATTAACCCGTGCCTGGGTTGAAAAGGGTCTACGGAAGGGTTTGCTCCTAAAAATCCTTGCTCTGAGTACAAATGCAACAGAAACCATTGCAGTCGACTATGCTGCGTCTGATAGGCTAAAACCCTATAAACTCTTTGAGATATAAAAGAAAAAGACAAGTTCGGAAAAATGCCCGAAGGGCATGAAAAAGACCAAATATTATTTCAGAATGACACAGATAGAAAAGTGTGACACAAGGATTTTCACAAGATCAAACATTTTATGAAACGTGTGTGAACTGGAAAGTTACAAACTGAAATAATATTTACGTCAATATATTTTTGTCATTCTCAAGGAAGGCACAATCTCTGTACAAATTTTATCTCACTTCATTTGATGCTGCAAAAAAATCATTTGCTGCTGTGAACATGCTCTTTTTATTTGTGAATACTGTATCAAATCAAATGAAAACCCTTCGGGCATTTTTCCGAACTTGTAAAAACATATTGGAACCGACTTTCACATTATTTGGCTGTCTCTTGGTCAGGCACGAGAAAGGGAAAGGTGACTTACTCCAACAAAATGACCTTTTTGCAAAAATCGTTTTTTCATGAACAAGGACGAATTCATCAACAAGATCGTGTCGAGACCCACTATAAATACTGTAGCCACCGTGTGCTCCGAAAGCCTATGGTTTTTGACAATCAAGCATCGCAGTGTGATGGATAATTTATTGATTATGCAATATTCTTGATCGCCAAACAAACACACGGATATAAAATGACATTCTCAAAAGGCACGGAACCGCAATTGTCATTGCGCGAACAAATAACAATAATCAGAAAGGAAAAAAGCGATAATATATAAAAAATGAAAGGTTTTTCATGTAATGACTAAAGGGTAAAGAAAAAAATCATTTATTGAAACGTTTAAGCAGATGCCCCGTGCCAATCAACGCTCCTTACGCTATTGACAGTCTTGGCTTCGCCTTTGTTCACAGCTTTCTTTCTACGCAGTTGGAAAAGTATGCCGTGTGTCAGAAGTCCCCGTCGTCAACCATCAAAGGAAGCTGCAGATAATTACTCGTTTGTTATGTTTTTTTGTTAAAAGTAAGTGTTCAAATGGTGAAAATAGTGAACCTACCGCATATTTCTTGCAGTGACAGGTCGCATGCACAGTTGGTTTGTTGTGGACCTAAAAATGCACAATGTCGTTACCGTATATTCATGATGTTTTCATTTTTGTTTATTTCATCGTTAGTGTTACGAGTTCGCGAAGGTGAAGGAGGATATTTCGTTTCGTGTATGTAGTTGAACGCCGATAAACTTGGCCCACTCAGGACACCACACCGTCAGATTGCAATCCATCAACGTTGATTTGATCACAGATCGTCTTCGAACTGGACACTTTAGAGGGTCAATGTGTTGCCACTGTTTCAACATTTGACTGAGCTGTTGATCCTTCTCCTCACGCCTGGTGGTAGCAAGTCGAACGACATCGTAGCGGTTGGTTGTAGAAATTCCCCAGTCAGTTCAACTGAAAACTGCTGGTTTTTTTCAACAATACTCACCGGGAAGACTACCGTAACCCATGAATTAGAAAGGAAAGTTGCTCATACGAGCATGGTTTTAACACATCGTAACATTAGCTTGACCGTAGTTTCAGCGGAAACAACTGACGACCGCAGTAGTTCGTACGCACGTTGGCTCCGAGTTTCGTTGCGAGCGATTCAGTCGCTTGCTACCGTATTACCTCCAATAAACCCCCATGGGGGATCAATACGTCAGCGACTTTTAGGGGTGGGGGTTTATTGGTGGGGGGGGGGGTTATTTACAAACAATTTCTAGGGGTGGGGTTGTTGAAAAATGGCAAAAATACCTTGCATGGCAGGCAAGAAAGTCGCAGAAACTTCTACTTTTCACAGAGATTTCTTTTTGTAACGCCTTTTGTAATGAAATTACCATTAACTCATCCCTTTGGGGCCTTTGGTAGCACAGTTTCACCAATGTCACTGCATTCAGCCACTGAATTCGCTGGTTATGTGTTTCAAACAGGTCTCCAATTAACCCCATGGGGGATTATTTGTGGAAGGGATTATTCGGAAACTTGTCGTGGGGGTGGGGGTTTATTGAGAGGGATTAATGGTGGGGGGGGGGGTTGTAATGGGGGTAATACGGTAGTTGACATGTCAGTAACGTCGATTTGTGCCGTTTAAAAATAACTTTTTCTTTTCTAAGGTTTATGGTTTATTTTAATGCGTTTTACACTGTCAGGAATGTGCAAATTGTGCACCATTTTTCAAATTATACATAGCACAAGCACAAAGTCAATAAGCAGGTACAGTTTATCAAAGAATCCAGTGCAGTTTATAAACTAGTGCACCATGGCGAGCAAATGAAAACTGAAAAATTAGCGTTAAACCAGCATTTATCACTTTATTTTCACACCTTTGTCGTAGGTGACAAATTTCTAAAACTGACTAAATTTCGACTGCTTATTTCGTTCGTTATTTTGATGCAATCAATCTCGGCGAATTTCACGATGAACATGTATGTACATGTATGTACATGTATGTACAGCTTGAGAAGAATCAGCCAGAATGAAAAGGAAATTCCGACAGTATATAAAAACGATTGGTAGTTCCATGCCGTCGCTCTTTGCGGGAACTCTGGAAATGCAGAAAGTTGCAATGTTACGTTTCGGTTCGAAAGAGTTTCAACAGAAAATCGACTTACCTACAAAGCACGGGGTTAACTTTTTATGAACAACATGGAACTTTTTTAGAAATTGTATTTCAATGTTTGCCATTTCGGTTTTCTGCTCTTTATCAACAACTAAAACATGCGTGTCGCAACGATTTTAAAAAAAACCTTCATTAAATGTTGATGTTTGTCAGTAGTCATAATGTGGATATGATTGTTTTGCACTAAAATCTATATTCTATAGAGGATGCAGCGCACCATGGGGAACATTGAATAATAAAAATACAAGAAAACTGTAAAACTGTGAAACAAAACGCGATTTACTAACATCGGGAATGGCGAAGTGGCACACAATCTTGCCATCTTTGCCGGTGCCTGGCGCGCGCCTCGAGGCCCCCTGCGAAGTTGTCGAACCGAAGCTCGCAGCAGGTGTCGATGTCTGAAAATGTTTCGTTTTGCCAGCGAATAGTTTTCTTTTTTTTGTTGAGTTTTGACAAACGTACGTGTTGCTTTGAGTATGACGAAACTGCTGGTAGCTCGGCGAGTCGTCTGGGATGTCATCCGCCAGAGCTACGCAGGGACTGAAATCATCAAGGACCGTTGTTGATAGTTAATTGTTGTAAATTTGACTAAAGGCCCGTTCATACTGACGTATGCGCGTACGGCACGGCACGTCACGTCACGTCACGTCTTCGTTCATAGTGCAAAAAACTAGCCGTACGGCCACGTACGGCACGTCACGTCTTGTTTTAGGATTTGCGCTCGTTTTAGGACATGCAGACGTACGTCGACGTAGGCCGAGTCCGGCTTTGGGGTTGCCGGAGCAGGTGTAACCTGTGCGTCCCCCGTGTTTCGCTGGTGTGTGGTTGGCGCGGTCGAGGTATTGCCCATAATTATTACCCATGGATCTGGTGATGGGGGCCGCCAGTAACTGGATTTAACTGGCTTGCGGGTGCGTCGCCACCGCCCTCTTTTTATTTTTTTAGACAAAAAACTTGGACTTACATCTAAATTGGTTTTAAGGCAAATTTTAAATTAGTCACGTTCTTTTAAAATGAGCGCTGTGAGTTTGCATGCTCTGTATTCTACGAAAGTGACAGGTTTAAAACAAACATACTACACGTCACTTTTGGGAAGTCTGTAAAGTGACGTCGGCTTCACACGGCCACGCCCAGCCTGGCACGTCTTCGTTCATACCAGACGTATGCAGACGTAATGGGTTAATGGTAATTTCATTACAAAAGGCTGTTACAAAAGGAAATCTCTGTGAAAAGTAGAAGTTTCTGCGACTTTCTTGCCTGCCATGCAAGGTATTTTTGCCATTTTTAAACAAACCCCCACCCCTAAATGTCGCTGACGTATAATCCCCCATGGGGGTTTATTGGGGGTAATACGGTATGTACGTACGAACGGGCCTTTAAAACTGTTTACCCATGGTCCACTCTCACAGCCGGCAGCGCGTCGTGGAGTTCGAGGCCACACCGTGTACGTCGTTGATGACGCCGCGAGCTATGGACGCCATCAATGGGCCCACGGTCTCTGGCACACACGGTTGCGCGCCATGCAGGACGTTGCAGTTGTGCAAGTATACGCCACTGCAATGTCATCGTCGTCCTGAATGAAAGCCACTCGTACAGTATACGTTGAACAGTTATCGCAGTCTATCTCGCTAATATATGCAACTAGCTGATGGGCTGGTCATAGCAACCCACAGCGCTGATTGGTTGGTCATGAGCAAAACTCAGCGCTGATTAGTTAATCATGAGCAAGTAATTCTCAGCGCTGATTGGTTGGTCGTCACGTCATGTAGCATATATTTTCCAGGTGGACTGTACAAAAACGTTAAATTCAAAAACATACCTGCGCCTAGATGAAATTCTGCGCTTCCATGAGCGCGATTGATCTCCTTGCGCGACATCTTCGCGATGGCGACCGCTGTTCGTTGGCTAAATTTAAAATTGATCATTTTATCAGTTTTTCACATTCATAAAAGTGAAAAAACTAACAAAAAAAATTGAAAAAAAAACCCGAAAGCGTCGTGCCGTCCGCTTCGCCCTCTGGCTCGCCGACCGACTTGCGCGCAGCCCAGACCCGATCCATCAGCTGCATTCATTGAGCTTCTTCTGCTTATCCGCCTTTCTGATCTGATATTACCGTAATTTAAAAAAATACCGTTCGTTTTTCTTCTTGTGGTTGGCTGATGACACCACTCCAGTCCAGTCTTCTCAACGTGTAGTGGTCTGAGTGGTCAGCGAACTGCGTCGCTGGTGCTGGAGTATTGTGGATTTATTCAAACGTGTCCGGGCTAAAATGACGTCATTTGCTTTAAAACGCCCGTTTGTCATGGTACAGGCACTAAAATGTCAGTTTGGTGTGACTGATTCGACATTCACCATTTGTTTACGGGAAGAAATCTACTAAACGGAAAGTCTGATTGCTGTGGACGGCAAGCACATGTCTGGCGGCACATGACATCATTTCAGTGGGACACGTTTAAAAAATAGGTTATAGTTGGGCCGCGCATCTGCAAAGTATTCCAAGAACAGTTTTGGTGGCTTACTACTGTCAGCTAAAAATGACAGCTAAAAATTTTGGGGCCGTGTTCTGCGGTTTGAATGTTTAGCATTTCTGCGCTGACGGATTTTTAGGGCGGCGAAATCTTGGTTGTCGTAATGAATTGATAAACAAGAAAATCATAAATAACCACATCTACTGGTGCACAAGACAAATTAAAAAGACTACCATGGACGGTTGGTTGCTGCGAGGCGAGCAATTCCAGCTGCCATTGTATTTTCTCCGATTCGAAATCCGCGCTTACTCCCATCTCCTCATTGAAAGCGGCCCTATTGCTCGCCAGCTCGCATTGAGTAGCAGCATTCTCTTCTTGCACTGCCGTTGGCAAGCCGTGTGCTACAAAAACAATACGCATACAAATATTTGCTTATTTGACATTACTATTACATTACATTACATTACTGAAAAAAAATCGTTTATTGGGTTGTCATAACTTCTTAAAACGAAATAAAAAGTAACTACCTAGCCCACAGTAGTGCTGCTGCGTTTCACCGTCCTGACGTGTCTCAATAGAGAAGCAACACTCCTCCACAATTACGTTGTGTCAATTATTGAAACCGAAAATAGGTTACTCTCTCCGAATTTTTTCAGTCACAAGCTTTTGAACGGCATTCCAGAACCAATCAACAGTATTTTCTGAGTTCAGTTCATTAGACTCGTCAAGGTTGTTTGTAAAGTTGTACAGAGTCTTGTACAGTATCTTTTCCGGAAATAGTTTCCCGCAGATTCACGGCCGTTTCCGAAACACTGAAATGGAGTGCGCCAGAGCGTGTTGCGAGAGACCGACGGTGCTCTTCACTCTTCAGTGTCTTTCATTTGACGAGACAGCTTCTGTACCTGCAATTGCAACATATCGGTGCAGAAACGTTATCATGACTGCTGAGAAAAAACACTCACGGGTTGCGAGCCGTCGATGTAATGCAGATGCGGTGTAGTGGTGTCATTTACTGTGCTCCGAATATTGGGCTACCGGACCGCGTAATGTTGCGGTAACCACGCGGCCACCTGTCAATTGCGTCAATTGCTTTGATTTTCGATCGAACACAAAACAGTACAACACAAACTGGATGAACATAGTGATGGATTTATAAACTATCTTAATTTAAAAACGGATGTTACACCAATTCAACGGTTGGGTGCATGAGCAAAAGAAACTAGGTTCAATGCGCTCTAAATGGCACGCCATTTTCTTGCATTACAAAGAAACGATTTTTTTACCATTCTCAGTTCTATGAGATTTGCAAATCATGCGCAACATTAAAGGAAAATGAAAGAAAACGTTGCTGCATGCAGTGTTACAAAGCTCAGAGACAGCACACCACACACAGCAAAAAAGCCAACAGGCATGAGAAACTGCAGAACACCTCTTAAAATATGCGATTACGATCAGAATCATGTCGCCTGCGGCCCGTCACGGTCACACAGTATTTGTTTTGAATAAATGAAAAGTATTACAAATTTACAGGTATTTATACGGGGGGGGTACAATTCCGGCCCGCTAATTCCGGCCTGAAGAATTCCGGCCCGCTCATTCCGGCCCGAAGAATTCCGGCCCGAAGAATTCCGGCCCGGAGAATTCCGGCCCGGAGAATTTTCGCCAGCACGAACAATATTAAACCACACGAAGTGATTTTGGTAATGAAATAATAAAATAAAAATATCGATGTTCACATGTTACAGTGTATTTTCAATGATGTTCGTCCTGTTTGCTTTTTTGGAAAATGAAACCTTTTGGAAAAAAGAAACTACAACTAAATTTTTAAATTTTTTATCATGAACAGGATTTGTGACCCTTTTACCTTATCAAAAAGGCTTGGCTTAGGATTAGGAACCTACAAGAAGTCACTGCAAGCAAGTTCTAAACAAAAATAAAAAATCACAAGAATTTATTTACCAAAAATCACTTCGTGTGGTTTAATATTGTTCTTGCTGGCGAAAATTCTCCGGGCCGGAATTCTCCGGGCCGGAATTCTTCGGGCCGGAATTCTTCGGGCCGGAATGAGCGGGCCGGAATTCTACGGGCCGGAATTTCGCGGGCCGGAATAGTACACGAGCCGTATTTATACGATGTGCAACATCACGGACACCAGTGTTGTAAGCTTTTTTATTTCTGTCACTAAATGTCTCAGTGTCTCACCATCCCGGTCTGCCCTTCTCCCACACTGCACCATGCCTGTGTGCTGTGTGTCACTGTCTGAATTTTGTAACACTCTGCCACGCAGCAACGGTTTCTTTAAATATCTTGTAATGTTGGGTGTGATCTGAGAATCTCATGGAAAGTAAAAAACCGTTTCTTTATATTGCAAGGAAAAAGTCGTTTTATTACCCAGTTTTTCCCAGCATCCAGTTTTTTCCAAATCGTGACCCTCGAAACCAATCAGAAATACAGTACAGTTGAAATTTGTGTTTTTAAGTGGAGCAAAAACTTTATTTGAGTTTGACACAGTTTATTTTTTGAGTTTTGCAAAATGCGATATAATCATCCAACAGTTTTCAACAACCACAATTTAAAAAAATTAAAGAAAAAAACGGTTGTTTGCAAGAAAAAAACGCCATCAAAAAAACTGTTTTTAAAGCGGTTTTATTTCCCATACCAACAACTATACTTATGGAACCTTGATGGAATTATGGCACTGTCATAACAGTTCGAAGCCGGAGAGGGAAAACGTCATTCAATTTAGGGTGTACATTCAATTTTTTCTCTTTTTATTGCCGACATACCAATCAGAACAAAATGCGATTTTTCATCGGTACACACGGTGCAAAAAATACCGATGAAACAACTCCACAACGAACGTGACCAAAGTTGGGAGCACACGTCATAAAAATGTCAACATGATCTTGAACATGTTTTTTTGCTGGGAAGATCAGACAGAAAACAAGGAATAATAATCCGAAATCATGCAGAATTTTTGTGAAACGAATCAAAAACTCGCACGCTCAAAATAGGATAAACTAGTTTTTTGGACATACAGTGGAAATGTTTTTAGTCTGAACGTTACAACTGCAAGCCCAACATCAACGCCACACACGTAAACACAAACTTTCAAACGCGTGTGCTGAACTTTTCACGAAAGTCCGAGTTCTTGTAGAACAAGTTTCCGGTCATCAGCGGCGTGGCGACGGTGGTTTTGGGATTCTTCTCCTCATCCCTCATTTTCTGCCAAATTTCCGGCCGCGACGCCTCTCTGGCCCTCAGATCGGCCCACACTTCCGTGGGACTCTCTGCATAATCTGCATCCAACTGTCGCCAGACTTCTCGCAACGATTTCGCTCGTTGTTGTTGGCGTTGTCGTTGCCACACTTCCACGTGTGTACCGGGTGGGTAGCGGTTGCTGAAAAAAAAACAGTTTTTTTCTATTCAAAGTTATTTATTTATTCATAATTCCAACGTAAACGTTTGATTTTGTTGCGAACGACGTCACGTGACTGATGATGAGTGAATGGTTTCAGTGCTATTTCCATGTTATTGATTGTAATTATTCTGATTATAGTAATTAATTGGTTGGTGTGACGATGCGAACCAATCAACAAGAGAAGGAGATTTTCAAATTTTGTAGTGCTTATTGCTACAGATTTATGCAGCAGCCACACCAGCCATTGTTCTGCGTTTTTACCTTTTACTGGTTTTGAGTGCCCTACTTTTCCATTATTTCGACAAATCTGTGGCTGCGTTTGGCAAAACCAATACACAATAAACGCATTGGATTTGATCTGATAAAACTACACGGCATCACCTGAGCTTCTGCCAGACCTCCTTCGGCGACGGCTGAGCGGGTTTCTTCATCTTTTCACTTCTCATTCGTTGCCAAATCTCTACGGTTCTTGCCTTCCGAATGTTGAACTGGTCTTCGGCTGTGGAAAGATTTTTTTCGTTTTTTTCGCGTGAAATAAAGTTGATGACAAGGAAATGACAAGATATCATGCGGTACAGTCTTTGCCGACACCAGTCGCAATGTGGCTAAATTTGTGGACAAAAGGCGCCTGAAATGGGTGTCGCAACATTTGTCCTGGTGTCCTGTGTCCGTCTTGTGGTGTCCGTGTCCCGGACGGAAAAGTGACCGAAGGAAATGCCACAGGAAAGAGTGTGGTGTTGCCACTTTTATTTCCCGGGGAAGCAACGCGCGTGAGAGGACACCACGCAGGACACCCAGACGGACAGGACACCTGTTCGGACACGTTTCATGATTGCTAATTTGCATTTTCGAAGCGTTGACATTGAAATTTTCTGCGCCTGGCCTTCAGAGGCGAACCGATTGTACAAAGCCACAAACCGGCAAACGTGGCTGTGGCGACTTGTGGTGAGCGCGGCACGAAAGTTGGCGTTGCCACGTCATCACTGGCGGGTGGATCGTCTTTGCTTGTCGTGCCATTCATCGGTGAACTGCCATATTGGTTCTTTTCCGCCATTTTTATGAAGCCAAAACAGTTTGATTATTTTGTAAAACCTAAGACTTATTGGAGGTTGTTTAATATTTGGCAGGTTCTTATGAAAGCAGACACAAAAAAACGATAATAAGCTTAGTTTTTCAACTGTTTCAAGATTGGCTTCCATTCAGCGCAGTTGTTTGGCGTTTGGCCATGTCATTGAAAATTTAAAATTTATAACCGTAATTCCAGCTGGTTTGGTGTTTCATACTAATTCGATATCTCAAAATTCGGTTACTGAAATGAACTTGTCAATATTTCACTTTGATAGCGAGGTGTGCGTGTTTGCGTTCAATTTGATCAATTGCTTGTTCATTTTTATTTAGCATATTGATTAGTATACCTTTCACTTCGCATACATATGGTCAGTTCGAAATTTTTAATTTATTCATGGAAACTTACGCGATGTCACTACGGTTGTTTTTCACTGGAAAACCGTGGCTCTATAGGCACAATAAGCAGACTGTTTTTCAACAATATCCTGACCACCCTCTAAATTTACTTGAAAACCAGCTGGTTGATAAAGTTAAATACAATTTATTCCAGTCAGTCAAATGAAATATTGCTGTAACAAAAATATAGTTGATAACAAACAACAACAGTGGGATGAATACCTTACACAGAGGGGAAGGGCGTCTGCACGCTAAATAAGAGTGTCCGAACTTGTGTCCGGTGTCCTGTCCGCCGGGGTGTCCCGAACTAAAAAATAGCTCATCTTGACAAGATAATACGGTAATCCATCAGTCTCACCATCCAGTCCAGACACCACCACTTCAGACACACGCACCACCTAGCATATGCCTGTGTTTCCACTCGGGAAACAATTTCAAATAAAAAACCTTGTGTTAAGTTTCGAAATCATCATCACGTTTTCGCGTCCTTCACATCCTCCACTTCCAGACCGGACGTTTTCACACTGTTCTTCCTCTCGGCGTCACGTTTCTGTTCATCGTGCAACATTCCAGCATCCACTGCGATGTTTCGACGCCGATCCATGGGCACCGCCTCCGCCGGACGGTTGCCGGTCTGCTCTGAAACAGAAAAGTATACAGTCTAACTCTATAACATATCCAACTGGCTGATTGGTTGGCGGTCACGTGATGCATGGATTCTATGCAAACCAAACTCCGCCTGTCCGCCACCTTCACAGCAATTCATGCACCGAATGCGACTGTGGAAAAAGCGGCAAATCTTGACAGGCAGGGGAGATTTCATTTTTGTCGAAGAAATGCTAGCCTGAAAAACCGTGGACTATTGTAAAGCAGTACAATGTCGCGCAGACACAAACAAACACACAGGCACGCATGCGATTTGTGATGACACTCGGTTTTTCATCACAGCGTGCCAGCACGTTTCTGATTCTACTAAGAAGTGGTAAATGGTACTTGATGGTCGAAAAAACGACTTTACACACTTCAAACTACCGTAAAGTCTTGCATAAAAGGTTCCTCCCACTTATAAGACCCCCACCCAAAAGTGGGCGAGTGTCACACGGCGGGAAACCAAAAAATTCAAAATTTTGACTTGGTCAAAATCCTACCCCGTTTATAAGGCCCGAAATTCCTAATGTTCGCTTTATAAGACCTCCTCCCACTTATAAGGTTGTCACACGAAATTCCACTTTTTTCAGAAATTTTTGATGTTCAAATTTATATAAGGAGACCTTACCGTATTACCTCTAATAAACCCCCATGGGGGTTTATTTCTTCAGCGACTTCTGGGGGTGGGGGTTTATTTTGGGGGGGGTTATATTTGGTGGGGGGGTTTTATTTGGGAAACCATTTTTAGGGGTGGGCAAAATGGCAAAAATACCTTCCATGGCAGGAAGGAAGTCGCAGAAACTTCTACTCTACATAGAAATTTCCTTTTACAACAGCCTTTTGTAATGAAATTACCATTAACTCATTCATTTGGGGCCTTTGGTAGCACAATTTCATCATTTTCACTGCAACCAGCCACTGAATTCACTGTTTATGTGTATGTTTTTTGGGTATGTGTTTC